>LPNX010382172.1:0-39513 GCA_001517045.1 Pseudotsuga menziesii
ATGCATCACTTCATGATCCATTTCCAACACCGTTCACTGACGAAGTATTAGACAACGTGGGAGGACAAGAGGTCTACTCCTTCACTGACGGGTTTTCAGGTTATCACCAGATCAGAATACACCCAGAAGATCGGTCCAAGACTACATTTGCAACAGAATGGGGCTCGTTCCAGTATACGGTAATGCCCTTTGGCCTTAAGAATGCTCCAGCTATATTTTCTAGAGTAGTAGTTGCTGTATTTAAAGAATACATTCATAAATTCTTGGAAGTATATTTTGATGATTGGACTGTATTTGGATTAATCAATAAGCACATAGGCGATCTCAGACTGATGTTAGAAAAATGTAGGCAATACCAGATCTCTCTAAATTTAAAAAAATGTATATTCTGTGCACCATTTGGTATCTTGTTGGGTCACATTGTTTGCAGACAAGGCTTGATGGTAGACCCCGCCAAGATAGCTATCATTGTAAACCTTCCAGTACCTAATTCAGTCAAGCAACTGAGGACAGTACTTGGTCATACCGGCTACTACAAAAAGTTCATTAAGGGTTATGCAAAGATTACAGCGCCGATGGAGAAACTGCTCAAAAAGGATGTAAAATTCCTATGGAACGAGGAATGCCAGAAGAGCCTAGACATACTTAAGGAGAAGATGGTTACAGCACCCATCCTAGTATTTCCAGACTGGACTAAGCCTTTCCATGTACATGTGGATGCCTCCGGTGTCGCATTAGGAGTAGTCTTAACCCAGCCAGGAGAAGGGGACCTTGACCATCCCATTGCATATTCCAGTAGAAAGTTATCCACATCAGAGAAGAACTACACCACAACAGAAAGGGAGGGTCTAGCTATGGTATATGCGCTGCAGAAGTTCAGGCACTATCTACTAGGCGCCTCGTTTAAAATGTTTACCGACCATTCCGCATTAAAGTACCTAGTCAATAAACCAGTGTTAGGGGGGAGAATCTGCAGATGGTTACTCCTCTTCCAGGAGTATGACTTCGAAATCATTGTGAAACCAGGCAGACTAAATGCAGGACCCGATCACCTGTCAAGGCTAGACTCAGGAGAAGAGCCCAGTAACCTAGAAGACAATCTGCCAGATGCGCCGTTGTTTTCCATACAGATTGCAGACGAGTACTATGCTGACATTATGCACTTCCTCACCACAGGAGTAGCCCACGACGACTTTACTAAACAGCAAAAGAAGCAGTTGGTTGTTAAGGCAGCAGACTTCACCCTCATTGCAGGATGTCTATACAAGTTAGGCCCGGATGAAGTTCTGCGCAGATGTGTGATGCCACATGAGAAAGACACTATTATCAAAGAGGCTCATTCAGGAACCGCAGGAGGACATTACGCAGGAAAACCGACTGCGCAGAAAATTCTAGACGCAGGCTTGTGGTGGCCTACATTGCATAAAGACACAAAGGACTTCTGCAGATGCTGTGATATCTGCCAAAGGGTAGGAAAACCCTCGCGCCGCGATGAAATGCCGCTGCGACTGCAGTTCACACTGCGCGCATTCGACAAATGGGCTATTGATTTTGTGGGACCAATCAACCCACCAGGAAAGCACACAGGTGCGAGATACATCATCACTGGAACAGAATACCTTACGAGATGGGCAGAGGCCAAGGCCGTCAGAAATTGTGATGCCGCCATAGTTGCACAGTTCCTTTTTGAAAACATCATCAGCCGGTTTGGATGCCCAGCAATTTTGATGAGTGACCAAGGCACACACTTCCTGAACAGCACTATTGAGGCATTGACAGAAGAATTCCAGATTCAGCATTATAAGAGCACTCCCTACCACCCACAAGCTAATGGTACGGTGGAGGCCTTCAATTAGATCTTAGAAAATGCTCTCACAAAGATCTGCAATAACCAAAGGAATGACTGGGACCTCAGAGTTAACGCTGTGCTGTGGGCATACATGACCACATGCAAGAAACTTACGGGACACACACCTTTCAGCTTGGTATACGGCCAGGAGGCTGTTATGCCTATGGAGTATATCCTTCCTAGCCTAAGAATCGCTCAGATTACCGGGATGACTGACATAGCCACGGTCGAGGAATGGTTAGCACAGCTGCTTACCTTGGAAGAAGACAGGTTTATAGCAGGCTTCCATCAGACAGTGCAGAAAGCAAGAGAAAAAGCATGGCATGATAGACACATTAAGAATAAGACTTTCCAGATCGAAGACCTAGTGCTCCTATATGACAGCAAATTTCTGAAGTTTCCAGGGAAGTTCAAAACACATTGGCTGGGGCCATATCAGATACAGCAAGTCACAGAAGGAGGTGCCGCTCAACTCAGCCAGCTGAACGGGGCGCTTCTTCCCACATGGATTAATGGCAGTAGGCTTAAGCCCTACAGTTCCAACCTCTCCACCTCTCCATCTTAGCATGAACAGCTGATGCAGGTGCATATGCCCAGTGTAGTTGAAAGGAGGCATCGTACCAGGAACTAGTCTACACCGGCAGACAGTCTAGTCAGGAGGGAATCGCACCAGCGCGATTCAAAAATAAAAAAATAAAAAAAAATAAAAAAAAATTTGCGCAGGTGACAGGGAGGTTACATCGCAGCAATGTGACGTGCCATCAGGCCACGTATCCAGTGTCATCAGGCCACGTATCCAGTTTCGTAACTAACAGTGGACCGTCCTGTCACGGTCTGACAGGAAGTTAAGGAGGACATGACCGGTATCCATTACCGTAGATTTGGCGGCAGGCCTCATTAAGTTTCTAGATTTGGAAAAATCTCTGACATGACCGGCACCTAAGCACGCATAATTCGAGGGGCACGTGAGCAGATTTCCGCATTTATTGAGGATCGGAATGGCGGGCATGGTCTCATCCAGGTAATAATGACGGCCGACGGGTTTTACCGGGATGACCACCCCAGCCAGGACGAGTGACTCGGCATAAATATAGGAACTACCCAGGTACGAGAGCCACATTTGCAAACATCTGAGAGCCATATAGAGCAGTCCTGAGTATCCCCTGAAAAGTATTAGCCACTCCAGTTACAGTGTACAGTGACCTCCCGAGTTCGAAGCCACTGCACGTCCAGAATACTGAGACCTCGAGAAGGCATGTTGAGACATTTTGACCCCGGTCCTGGTAACCGTAGAGCCGCCATGACGACGTCTCCCAGGGTTGTGAAACTAAATACAGCGCAAGTTAGACAGTCGATAGGAATGAAGAGTCAAGCGCCAGAAGCAGAAGTGCTCACTAAAGTCTCTGCTGAAGAGAAAAAGAATGCTGAGCCGATCACTGAAGATAAGAAAGCAGAGCAGAAGACTGATGAGAAGAAATCTCCCGCTACAAGGAAGGTAAAAATCAGAAAAAGAAAGCAACGGGAGAAGGTCGCTAACCTATCTGATCAGCTAACCACAGAATAAAAGCTTCCTAAGGTAAAGAAACAACATATGGTTGTCATAGATCAGAGGCAGCGTGCATGCTTCGAGAGGGGTGCTGAGCAAGAAAAGGCAAAACAGCACCTTGTGGATCCAAGGCAGCTTATGGACCTGGACCGCGTCGAAGAGCAGAGAAGTGGAAGAAGACTGCCAACCCAGCGGAGGGGAGACTTCCAGAACGAGGACAAAGGCTTGTCCTCGGAGCGGAGTTCATGGGTTGCTTCTTCTCCATCCACCAGGCTCTAGATGGAAGAAAAGGTTTGAGGAGGCTGGACGATACAGATTTGCCTTGTGATAAAAGTTCTAACTCACATAATGAGGAAAAGACATTTGTGGAACACTCCTCAAACACTAGAGCGCTCGCAAAGAAGACAGAGCAAAGAAAGCGACACCGTGACTAAGGGCAGAAAGCATTAGAAGGCCCACCAAGTTAAGTTACCGAAACTCCAGAAAGAGCGTGACGAGGTAATGAAGAATGAAGTTGTAGAACTCCGGGAAAAGTTGCAGAAAACTTCGCAGAAGGCGAAGGAGAAGCTACAACAGGAAACACCTACTGGTAGTGGCTCGGGGATGACCCACAAGTAAGTGTTAGGGGACTGTTGGAGCAGGACCCCGCAGCTACAGAAGAAGCTGCTAATTTTGGCGGAAAGAGAGAAGTTTAGCGGAAAAACGACAGGGCAGAGCTACGACGGTGTAGCACGTTTCCAGCTGGAGAGCAGAGCCGGAAACCACGACTTTTGGGATAGAAAAGTCAAGAAGACAACGGTACCAGAGCGGCTGAGAGAAGAAAGCTCAACCACTGCATTGAAGGCAGCGGCGGAAGACAGGAGGGCTCAGCGACCCTCATAAAGAAGAAGGAGCAACGAGGCTCAAGCATTGAAGGCGAAGGACAGAAAGAGAAGCGGTGCATAGTACCCATGGTCAGTACCGGGAAGCATGGAAGACTGCAGAGAGCTGCAATGTGACGGGAAGTGGCTACCTCAAGGACAGAGAGGACCGACTGTCACTATTTAGGGTATGGGTTTACTGTTGGGACAGGCCCACAGTGTTGTAATGGCACGACTTTTGGGCTGCCTATAAAAGCTTGCATTTTGTATTGTAAAGGGTTGGTTGGGTAGCTAATCAATCAGTATATAGTCGATCAGTTGATGGTCTTGTAGATTCAGAAATCAGTCAGACAGACTGCGTTGTAACGATCCAGACACATAGCTGTCTGTGAGTCATTTTGAGTCTGTACGTAGTCATTTGCAGAGAGAGAACTGAGAGGGAAGATATATATAGAGAGAAGATCAGAGATCTAGGAGAAACTTTGCGCTGCAAGAGCAGAGAAACAAGCTGTGCCAGCTTCCCTCAAAAGATATAATAGAAGCACAGTTTGGTGGACGTAGCTCCCAGCCCGGGGGTGAACCACGTTAAACCTGCGTGTTATGTGTTGAATGGATGTGATTGTATTTGCTTATTGTTGCTAGTATTATGCATGTAATGATAGTAGCAGTAGACGAATGTATGTGTTGTTCCGTTCATAATATTGTAAAAGATTAAGGATAGATCGAAGTATTGCAGTAGGTTGTTTAAGGATTATTTCACGTCTGTCACTAATTACTAGTTATTCATAATAGACTCCTGAAAAGCAGAGTGTCGCACCTTGGCGCAATCAACGTTAAGGGCGTAAAGTCGCAGTGGTAAGGTATCGCGAGGAAGCGATATCGCATCGACAGAGGAGCTGCGATGCGAGATGCTGCGAGCTGAGGACATAGCGTTGAGGAAAGGATAGGTGTCCACGGTGCGCGGAGAAGTGGTAAGGAGTGGGAAGCTGCGAGTAAGTGGAAGTTGTGCGACGCGAGAGGAATCCGAGCAGCCGGTGCGAGGTTGAGCATCACTCGGGTGAAAGTGCCGCGAGTAGAAGGGGACGTGCGATGCGCAGAGCTAGTTGACTCAATGGTGCATAGGAGAAAAGGGGAAAGAAGTAGGATGAACAGAACCTGGTCCAAGACACTTGAGTCTTGGCCAACCCATTAGATTCACTTCGGGTGAGACTTCAGATCGCTTTGCGGTCTGTTGCCGAAAGGGCCAGTGGGTTTGGTGTATTGTTGATTAATTATAGTAAACCCGGGTCTGCCCATGCAATCAACATCCTCTCTCACTCATATTACAAAGACGTTGATGCCATAATTTAGTGGGTCCTAACATCTCTTTAGATACTAATGTTGTATCATTAACTTGATTTTTTCCAACACATTTGTAAAGGTTTCATATTTTATGTGCCTTCATGACCACTAAAGCACCCTTAGATACTTTTAGTATTCCACTTAAACCTGTAAACTTATGACCACAAGACTCCAAAAATCCCCAAGATTTTTTTTTCTTTAAATCAGGCACATTTCTAACATCTGTAAGTGTTCTTATAACTTCATCAAACATTTTAATTTTAACACTTCCAACCCCAACAATATTACATGAATGATTGTCTCTTAAAAGAACTATACCATTATCATAACTATTCTTGAGATGACTAGTCTTCTTATAGAACCATCATTTTAATTTGCTCTTTTTTCCCTTTGATTTATACCTGGATGTACCTATTGACTTTTCTCCTCTCTTTTTGGGTCGCCCTGTGACAACCAAAGGTTCTGGCGAAGAGGTTTCAAAACTTTATTTCTTCCTTACTTCCTCAGACAACAATGCTCCAACCACATTCTAAAATTCTAAGGTATCAATTGTACTAAGGATAATGGAAGAAACTACTGGACACCAAGATTCAGGTAAGGTACATAAAATATTGACTGCTCTATCTTCATCATCAATTTTAACATCCATACTAGTCATCTGGTAAATAAGAGTATTAAAAACATTCAAATAATCTGCTATCTTCATACCTTCTTTCATTCTCATACTGTACAACTGTCTCTTCAAGTAAATTTTGTTTGTCAAATATTTGGTCATATACACACTTTCTAACTTGGTTTATAGGCTTGATGCTAACTTCTCTTCAACAATGTTAAACAACACATCATCCACAAGACATAACTGAATTGCGCTAAGTGCTTTGGAATCTAACTCCTCCCATTCATCATTTGTCATAGTTAGGGGTGTCTTTATTTTACCATATAGAGCTTTCTGCAACCCTTGTTGTACTAAAAAATCCTGCATCTTTAATTTCCATAACTCAAAGTTATTTTTACCACAAAACTTCTCAAATTCAAACTTTGTACCAGACATTGTTGCGATTTGTTTTTTATTTAAAAATATATATACCCTTGAAAGAAAGAAAAACACATGATTTCTTCTTTATCATGGTTTATCTCCATAGTTCAGCAAAGATTGACAGTCTAGAAACACACCCGTAGTTCACTTCAAAGCTATGGGTAGCCTCTTACTATATGCATCGACTCTCTTCACACAGTTCACCACAATCCAGCAGAAAATGCATCAACCACTACTCCAGATCACGACCACTACTACATGTGAAGGCTGCAAGCTAGCCTCCACACACAATGCTTCTCCACACACAACTACAGGATCCTCTCTAGAACGTCCCTCTCCACAGCGTTATGACTACAGGATCCTCTACACGCGCATGCTTGTAATCCCTTCTCCATGCACAATCTCCTCATGTGGGATCTTTATTCTCCCTCCTAAAAAAATAGGTGGGTGTGAACTCTCTCTTCTCCGTCCTCTACATACAGGATGGTATCTCCACGCATGGGCATTGGCTATCTATTCTACCACGTGAAACTCTTCCAGTAAGGGCTCTCTCTTCTACCACTTGTTGAATTAAGAGACAAGAAACAAAAGCAAACACCATTACCAATAGCAGTTTTAATTTGGTAAAACCACATAAGGGAAAACATCCATGCAACAAAGTATTGAAGCTCATTAATCAGTACCAAGGAGATTACATGACGTACATTTTTCATCTCATACTACCACTCACCTCTCCATTCCACGATGGCTCTCCGTGACTTCTTCATCGAATCAACAGTGTCCATGTCCAAGAAGCAATAGCAATGGTTCTTTAGGGGACTTCTCTTCTCCTCATGAATTTAGAACAAGAATCATAGCAGATGTATGCAGCGAGTAATTGGTCAAGCAACAGGCTCTCCACATGGTCCTCTGGTAGCCAACATTCTCCATGGTGGTAGCACAATCCATCAGACTTCCACGTGACCCTAGCTATCTCCCTGAATGTACAATAATCAACGGATTCATGATTGGATCTTCTTCTCCTCTCTAATGTATTTATTTCTCGCACAAGGCTCTGATACCACTTATTGAATTCAGAGACATGAAACAAAAGAAAAGATCATTACCAACAACAATTTTGATGTGGTAAAATCCCATAAGGGGAAACATCCACGCAACAAAGTATTGAAGCTCATTAATCAGTATCAAGTGTTAATATTGCACAGTGATCTAGAGACTAAACACAAGTCTCATCAAATATTAATCAACAAATAACTCATGAAATGGTGTAATCGGACTACAAAATGAGTAGTCGCTCTGTATAATCAGATGAAAGAAATGATGATACAATACAATTTCATGCTACAAGCATTAATGAGGAGACAATTCAAATTCTTAAGGAGGTCATTTGAATTGAATGAGTGAGTCTAGCTTAATTGAATGTACAAGCCATAGTCAACACTTTAGTTAACCAGTGATCAAAACCATAATTGACTCAACTGAGCCCTAACTGAAGTCAGAGTGCAATAAATGATTGAGTCTCAATTGAAAGATATTAAACACATGTCACAACAAGCCAACCATCAAGAGGTAGCACTTCAATGACTCCAATGAACCCCGATGAGGTTAACTGAATTTGAATTGAACATTAGAAGTGGTTGGTGGTGCCCCTGTTGACTCCGGTTCATTAAATAATCAATTTAATTAGAGGAGGTTTCTTCACTGCCCTGTTTAATTGATTGTAACCATTAGTTAGCAATAAAGTGCATTAATGACACTCATATCACTCTCAGAGTGCTCTAGTTAGCCTCCTTCAATGTAGGAGAAGGCTAAGTTAGCCTCCTTGACTGAGGGTAGGTGTGGGTGTGACTGGATGATGTCATTTAATGCTCCACTGATGTCAATTAATTTCAATAATAATTAGGATAGTAGTTTAACTAGGCCAATTTGACCAAAAAGAGTGTGTATGGTGGTAAATGTCTCTAACACCCCCACTTAAGCTATGCTCAGGAGGAGTTAGAAAACATAAATGCATAAAAATTCTAGGGCCCCAGCAACTAAGGCCATAGGTCACCCTATACAATGCTGAAACTGAAACAATGCTCAAAACAAACTAAGTGAGGAAAAGAGGGAAAATCCAGTGGGAAAACCCTCCCTCAAGCTGAACACTAAAAGTATTCTGAATCACCCTGATGAACTCACCCCCAACAGTGAACGGAGGTAAGTGAACTTCTTTTCTAAAAATCTCTTGGTGAATATGTCTACGATCTGCTCATCAGTCGGGCAGTATTGTAGAATGATGGTCTTGTCATGCACTAGCTCCCTAATGTAATGCATGTGGATCTCTACATGCTTGGTTCTTTTCCTGGTAACTGGATCCATGGATATCTTACTAGCACTTTGATTGTCACAAAAGAGGACAGTGGACAAATTACTATCAAGATCAAACTCTGAAAGAATGCCTTGCAACCAAACTACTCGAATGCAAGCATTCACCGCTTCTCAATACTCGGCCTCTACTGAAGATAGTGCTATGGCAGCCTGCTTTTTTCTTGACCAGCAAATGGGGCCACCACCAAACATGAATACATATCCAGAAGCAGACTTCCTATCAATCGATTCACCCTCCCAATTGGAATCTTTGTATCCAACCAGCTCTAGCTGGAGTCTGCAGCATAGTGAATGCCGTAGGTCCTGGTCCCCTGAATATACTGGAGGATCCTCTTGGCTGACTTCCAATGAATATCACGAGGCCGCTACATGTATCTTGATACAGCATTCATGGCATAACAAATATCAGGATGAGAATGTGTCAAGTACAACAAGCTACCAATCAGTTGTCAATAGATAGTGCAGTCCATGGGAGGTGTGATTTTTCCTTCTTCAAGGCTGGTCCCTGAAAGGAAAGGGAATGGTGCAGGCCTACAATAAGCCATGTTAAACTTGACTAACAGGTATGAAATGTATTTTGACTGAGTGACCATTATCCCATCATAATTTTGCTCAATTTCGAGCCCCAAAAATTGTTTTAGGAGTCCCAAATCACCCATTTCAAAGGCATTGTGAAGAGCAGTTTTGATGGCTGAAATGGAGGAAACTGTGCTACATGTGATCAGTAAGTCATCAAAATATAAAACAATAATAATTACATGACCATCAGAATTCTGTAAATACACATTTCGATCTGATCTACACATTTGGAAGTTTTGCGAGAGAAGGAAGGCATCCATCTTGGAATACCACTCTCTTGGGGCTTGTTTTAACCTGTATAGTGACTTCTTTAGCATGCAAACCAAAGATGGACCAGTGATGTAACCCTCAATATTCTTAATGTATATCTCCTCATGAATATATCCATGCAAAAATGATGACTTAACATCCATATGATGCACTTCCCAGTGCTTGGATGCCGAAATTGCCAAAACTAGGTAGATGGAGTCCATTTTTGCAACCGGTGCAAAGATCTCATTGTAGTCCACACCTTGGACCTGAGAGAAACCTTTTGCCACCAAAATTTTCTTATATTTTCAGGTTCTACCATCAGCAGCAACCTTGTTCTGAAACACCCACTTGCATAGAACCAATTTCCTTCCCAGAGGAAGAGAAACTAGCTCCCAAGTAGTGTTTTTCTGAAGAGAATTCATCTCTTCATCCATGGCAACTTGCCATCTCGTATCCTTCTGAGCATGGTAGTAGGATTTTGGATCTGAACTAATAATAAAATAGCAATTTTTGGACAGCAAATTATCAGGACAAGAGAGCGCAATACCTGCTCTTTGGAAATCAGACCGGGTTCTCCTTGGATCATTAGGATTTCCAATATTATCTCTGCGAAGGAGAGTGTCTGTCGGGCCCATGTGGGAAGATGATTTTGTACTTCAGGTTCTGATTCAGCATATAATGATTGCTTCACATTGATATCATAAATCATAGGATCCAAATCAGGGTCATCATCCCCAATTTCATCATCCAAATATTCAGTAGAATAGGAAGGAAAATCAACAGTTTTCTCCTTCACTAGTTCCACCTCCTAAAGAGGCTCATCGAACTTGACACTTCTCTTGATGATGATCTGTTTTGTTTTGATATAAAAAAGCTTGAAACCTTTTGATTTATCAATATACCCAATAAACATACATTCTATGCTTTGCGGTTGCAAATCCCTTCTTTTATCAAGTGGAATCTGGGCCCATGCAGTGGACCCAAACACCCGCAGGTTCGACACATTCGGCTTTTTTCTGAAGTATGCTTTGAGAGGAGTATTTCCTTTTAAGGATGAGTGTTGCACCCTATTATAAATGTATGCTGCAGAATTCATGGCTTCAGCCCACAAATTTGCAGCCAACTTCTTTGATTCCAACATACAGGTGGTCATCTCCTTGAGAGACCGATTCTTCCTTTCTGCTACTTCGTTCTGGTAGGGAGTGTAGGGAATTGAATGTTGGAACTGAATACCACTTTGGGAGAATATGTGAAGCAAATAATTACTGAAATAATACCCACCTTTATCATATCTCAATATCTTGATCTTAAGCCTAGAGACATTTTCGATCAAGGCCTTCAATTCAGAAAATTTGTCACATACTTCAGACTTCTTTTTGAGAAAGAAGACCCATGTGTACCTTGAAAAATCATCAATAAAAGTAAGAAGATACCTTGATCCATTCATGGATGTTATAGGCATCAGACCGCTGATATTATAATGTATCAGCCCCAATATGCATGTATCCTGGTTTTCCTTCCCCCAATCGAACTTGTACTCAGGGTGTTTTCCAATTACATAGCCCTTGCAAATTCTAGTGGTTTCTTTGATGACCAGGAGGCCTTAAACCATGGCATTTTTTTGTAATTGCTGCAAATATTTGAAATTAAGATGGCCAAACCTCTCATGCCATAGCCTACTAACCTCATTTCCATGAGTTAGCAGAGCGGTGGGCTTTACATCCAGCACAAAGTGGGAGAACTCATAGGATTTTGCATGATTGTTTGTAAGGAATTTAGCAATGAGTTTCCTAGATGGAAGTTCCATTATCTCAACATCATTTGGGATGAAATAAATTCTCTTAGGAAGTCCAGTATGTGTCATCTGATAGACACTAAGGAGTTTTGATGCCAGAGATGGTACATACAAAAAATTTGAAAAATAGCCATTTTCAAGATCAACCGTACCTTGTCCTTCAGAAATGATGGTGGAGTAATCTCCCATGTGGATGGGGATGGATTTTCCGGTCTCCAAGGATGAAAAGGAGTCTCTTTCATCCATCATGTGGTTTGAAACTCCAGAATCAATCAAGAGTGCTTTGGACTTCGAAGTGCTTTCCATGAGGGCATGACCTTTTTCATGCTGTGGTTCCCAATATTGCTGATCTCTCCTCCGAAAGCTTTCCGGAATATTGATGTGATTTCTATCAAGTAGAAAGGTAAATTCATCAAGCTTCTTCTTCATGTAGGCATGTTCAGGGTGGAATCCCTTCCCGCAATATGAACACTTGACTTTTTCCTTGCCATGATGCCCTTTTCCTTTGTTCTTCCTTGATCCGGAAGACTCATCATGCTGTTGGTTTTCAACTCTAGAATTAGGAGCTTCAAATTTAGTTTTTGGTTTCTTCTGCTGCTTTCCTTTACCCTTCAGATATTTGGGCCCCGAGACATGGAGGGCTTGATCATGGGACAATCTAATGATCCCCATCTGGACAAGCTTATCATGTTCACTTGTTAGGGACTCAATGAAGGAATTGAGTGTAGGCATCTTCCATCCAGGGGTTGTGAGCTTCTCTGCACGGAATGTAGAGACAAAAATTGAATAATCAGCTCCAATTTTGGAGAGTATGGTGAGGATGAGCTGATCATCCACCTTCTCCACTTTGCATTGCTTCAAGAGTAAGACTGTGTGCTTGAACTTTGTGAAAAAATCATTCATGGTCTCAAAATTGGAGGGCTGGAGAGACATTAATTCATTTTCAAGTTGGTAAACTCTCAAATCATCCTACTTTCCATATACGGCTTCCAATTTGTCCCAAATTTCTTTTTGAGTATTCAATCCTACAAGATGGAAAAGGAGATCCTGGAAAATAGAGAGGCACAAGAACCCAAATGCTTCATCCTTCTTGTTCAAGAATCTTGATTTCTCTATTGCAAAACCATGCTCATATTCAGTGTCTGTGGTGACTCTATAGAGTCCTCTGGAGTGCAGCTGAATCTCCATGTCACCTTTCCATGAGTGGAAATTGTATGGAGTCAAAATATCTAGTAAGGAGGCCATCTGGATCTGCTGGAGCGAATGCTTCACCTGTAGAAAACCTAAAAATGACAACAGAAAAGGAAATGTAAGGTCAGACAGCCTGCACATTTTAGGCTTTCATCACACCCAACATAGTCAATCAAGAAATCTTGATCAACAAATTCTTTACTTGGTGTATTAAGTGGTAAGCCTTGGCTTCTGGTGCAGTGCTAGATTTTTGAGCTATTGCTCAATTTTCATGCAGAAATGTGTCAAAAAGCTTGTTTTTGAGAGATATAGCTTCCTCCCGCTGTGAGATATGATACCATATTAATCTTAAACGGTCATTTAGGGACTAAACATAAGTATCATCAAATACTAATCAACAAATAACTCATGAAATGGTGTAATCGGACTACAAAATGAGTAGCCGCTTTGTATAATCAGATGAAAGAAATGATGATACAATACAATGTCATGATACAAGCATGAATGAGGAGACAATTCGAATTCCTAAGGAGGTCAGTCAAATTGAATGAGTGACTCTAGCTTAACTGAATGTAATCCACAGTGAACACTCTAGTTAACTACTGATCAAAACCCTAATTGACTCAACTGAGCCCTAACTAAAGTAAGAGTGCAATAAATGACTGAGTCTCAATTGAAAGAGATAAAACACATTTCACAGCAAGCCAACCATCAAGAGTTAGAGCTTCAATGACTCCAATGAACCCTGATGAGGTTAACTGAAGTTGAACTGAACATCAGAAGTGGTTGGAGGTGCCCCTGTTGACTCCGGTTCATTAAATAATCATTAAATAATCAATTTAATTAGAGGAGGCACCTTCACTACCATGCTTAACTGATTGTAACCATCATTTAGCAATAAAGTGCATTAATGACACTCATATCACTCCTAGACTACTCCAGTTAGCCTCCCCGAATATAGTAGAAGGCAAAGTTAGCCTCCTTGACTGAAGGTAGGCATTGTGTGACTAGATGATGTCATTTAATGCTCCACTGATGTCAATTAATGTCAATAATACTTAGGATAGTGGTTTAACTAGGCCAATTTGACCAAAAAGAGTGTGTATGGTGNCAAGGCGATTACATGATGTACATGTTGCCTCTCATCCTACCTTTACATTACATATCCCAACCATGCATTATATAATTCATGAAATAAGTTACAAGAGTAAATCGTTGTTAGTTATGCCCATTATGAAAAACTTCCCGTAAACATATTAGTTTAGTCGTCATTATTAACAAATTACTCACATGTTTTAAACGTTTAAGAATCTGGTGTTGATTTTTGAACTTCCAACTTTCAAATCCAATTCAACGGTTTCAATGTTTTCAACATTTTATTGAATATTTATGACAGTTAAGTTCCATCCCTGGTTGGTAGGTGAGAGAATCCAAACTGCATGAGCCAAATGGAAATATTAAAATGGGATAGGTAGAATTTAGTGGTGGAGGTCTTCTTTCCATGAATGATCCAAAGTAATGTTTATAGAAAGTTTTCTTCGATACAAACAAAAATAAGTATCCCTTTATAGGAGGGTGAGAAAATCCAAACTGTATCTATGACATCATGAAAATGGAATCGATAAAGTGTGATAGGTCATTGGCTTGACTAAGAAGACACCGGTCATATCATCTAGTTTTCTTTTTTATGGTTAATTATTTTTAGAAACCATAGGTGTGTTAAGAGTGTTATATTTTTATCATTTAAGAGATATGATCTTAGGATATTATCTGAGAGAATGACATGCACAACAATAATCACAAGAGACAAGAGACACAAACAATTTTCCTCGGGGAAACCATAAAGGAGAAAACCCCGGAACTTCCTCAGAGATAGAATGAGCACCAATGGCAGCAGTAAAACCCAAATACAAAAAACATGATCTCCAAAAATAGTTCTCTCTCTCTCTCACTTGAGAGGGCTTCTCCTCTCTCACTCATGTTCCCCAGTGAGTGAGTGTGTGTAATAAATAGAGATGCTCACTCTCTATTTATATTCTTTCGTTCACTTAATGTCCACTCCAACAAGTTGTCCTCACTTAACAATTAATTACTAGGGCTAACATCTCTAGGAGAGTCTAATAACCCTGGTGCCCCACAATTGTGGGGACTTTTCCCTCCGATCAACAAGGATGGTTAACCTTGACATAATTGTGGGGACTATTGCCCCGACTTACAATGGAGGGTTAACTTCAATGACTTTACATGACTTGTTTACATTATTGAATCTCCTGATCGGAACATCGGGGCATGACATGACTCAATTATATTATAGATACTTTTCGGAATAAACATCGGAGTACAATACATAAGATATACAAGTGAATACATTCTGAAGTTACAAATACATCCACACTCTCTCTTAACTATGAAGGTATTTTCTTGACACAATTTATCAACACAAGTCTTCTTCTCTGTATCATCTAGATCATCATCAAGTCATATTCATCTTCAAGTCATCTTCATCGTCAATTCATCTTCATTGTCAATTCATCTTCATCAAGTCTGGATCATCACTTGATCTAGAGTATGACTGGATCATCATCATCATAACTGCTTCTGTTATCTCACTCAAATGTTGCTATCTCTTCATTATTCTTGTCACAGGAAGTTCTACAGAGCTAGCCCTTTTTCATGCTGGTTGTAGGCCTAGCCTCCAGGTTGGTCTTCATCTTCTTCAACACTTATATCTGACCATGAGAGGAACACATCCAAGAACCATGTCAGAATGGCCTGCCCAAAACTTACATCTTTCATTCTCAAAGAATGGCTCTTAGCTCTAGGTTGAGTGTCAGTCCCAGACTAAAACAAATTCTTGGTAACTGATTAGGTGCCTCCATTATACCAGAGAATAGCCTCTCAACACTAAGCTGAGCTTCAGTCCCATACTGAATCAATTTCCTGGTAACTGACCAGGTGCCTCCATTCTCCCAGAGAATGGCTTCTCAGTACTAAGATGAGCTTTAGTCTCGAACTGAATCAATTTTCTTGGTAAATAAGCAGGTGCCTCCATTCTCCCAGAGAATGGATTCTCAGCACTAAGCTGAGCTTCAGTCCCAGACTAAATCAATTTCTTGGTAACTGACCAGGTGCCTCCATTCTCCTAGAGAATGGCTTTTCAACACTAAGTTGAGCTTCAGTCCCAAACTGAAACAATTTCCTGGTAACTGACCAGGTGCCTCCATTCTCCCAGAGAATGGCTTCTCAGCACTAAGCTGAGCTTCAGTCCCAAACTAAACCAATTTCCTTATAACTGACCAGGTGCCTCGATTCTCCCAGAGAATGGCTTCTCAGCACTAAGATGAGATTCAGTCCCATACTGAATCAATTTCTTGGTAACTAACTAGGTGCCTCCATTCTCCCAGAGAATGGCATCTCAGCACTAAGCTGAGCTTCAGTCCCGGAGTGAATAAAGTTCCCGGTAACTGACCAGGTGCCTCCATTCTCCCAGAGAATGGATTCTCAGCACTAATTTGAGCTTCAGTTCCAGACTGAATCAATTTCCTGGTAACTAACCAAGTGCCTCCATTCTCCCAAAGAATGGCCTTTAGAACTTATATTTGACCATGTGTAACCAATCCTCTCACCATGTTAGAAGGGCACATGGATTCATCACTTCCCCTTGGAAGGAACCTCGATCTAGAGAACACCAAGCTTCTCCCTGAAGTACTCAAACTTCACTCTGGCCATTTCTAGCATAGAATCATATCAGGGCTGATTACGTCCAAGGATAACCTACGAGCTTCACCAGGACTAATTACATCCAAGGACAACCTACATGATCATTTACATCTAAGCCACCTACGAGCTTCACCATGATTTTCTACTCAGACAACCTATCTCACCGGCTATGCTATAACTCCTTCTTTCGAGATATCTTGATTTGGATCACATACTAGAGCTTCACTACTCCTCTCTGATCTCCTACTGAAGCAGTACCCCGAATTTCTCTTCCTATCAATGGCACTTCCCAATACGAATCCACTTAACCCTCTAGGTCAATATTATGATTTTTATCATACTTGATCCCATACTCAACTGTACCCTTCAGGTACCTTAAAATATGCTTTGCAGCAATTAGGTGAACATGTCTTAGATCTGTCAGGAACTGGCTAATTGTGTTCACAACAAAGCAAATATCTGGTCTCATGTTTGTCAAGTACATCAAGGAAGAAATCATTTGATGGTACATCGTGGCATTAATCGACTCTGATGAAGTAACACTAAATACCTTCATGTTCAATGCCATAGGTGTGGTCATGGCCTTTCATTCCATCATCCCGAACCTCTTCAAGATCTCTACTACATAATTCCCTTGCCCAAGGGAGATTCCATCCTCATTCTGTCACACCTCCATGCCTACAAGATAATGCATCATATCCAAGTCCTTCATCTCGAACTCAGCAGCAAGTCTCCTTCTTGCAACTTTAATGAGTTCCTCTTTTCTGTCAGGAACAAGCCATCAACATATAGCAAGAGCATCACTGGTATTCCGCCTTCAACATTGAAGTAAAGTTTGGAATCCACTTTACTCTCATTAAATACTAGAGCCATTAGTAATTTGTCCATCCTGTCATACCATGTCAAACTTCAAGATCTTCTGCAGTCACCCCCTCTGAAGCGAAGCATCATACTCCCTCTATTTTTCATAATCTATGTACTAGAACATTATGTACTGGAGTGACAAGTAGCTTCCTCTGCTACTATTATTCTATGTATCCATATAGGGTCACTGGATACCAATATCCTCTATCTTGAACATTTTCAAAAGTTCTTCTTGCACCCATCTGTGAGCTTTTCATCCTCTATAGGATTTCATCTGCAACCTTGTAGAAAAGTTTAATATCTTCATCACTTTTGGTGATCTTGAAGCTCTTCATGTATGTGTTGTCCCATGGGTGTCTTATGAGCTCATACAAGGCCTTATTTAATTTGCACACATGAGTCTTCCTGTCATGTGCCTCAACTCCCACTGGATGCAAATCTCTCTTCGTAGTCTATGCCTTCTTTCTACGAGAAGCCTCGTGCTATGAATCTTGCCTTGTATCCCATGATGTTTCCATCTACTGCATGCTAGATCTTGCAGATTCATATGGAAGATACGATGGAATCTTCTTCAGGTCTTTGACATCGCATCCTAGACATCGTTTTTCTTGAACTGGTACTCTCCTTCCCTTTCTTCTTGGCTAATTCTCCATAGCTGGAAGGCTCTACATCAATGATGTCGCTCAACAGTGTTGCATAATTGCACTGTGTCTGAGATTTCTTATTTCCTTGAAAGTATCATCATATTATTCTTCATCTTGGATTCTTTTTTGTACTGTCGTTACTTGTTCTTTGGAACAAGTCTCATCCTTCTTTTCTTGTAGGTGATTGTATGCGATCTTTCCGACAAGTCAAATGTATTAGTTGTATGGTTAGAAACATTTCATAAGGTATGTTCATAAAAAAAAATTCTTTTGCATTAAGATATAATCTTGCAACTATTTTAGCCAATACAACATTCATCCATATCTTACGGAAATTTTCTAGATGCCTTCCATCTCTACGAGGACAAAATTTAGATTATGCACTAATCTAATATGTTAGCAAAGAGGTTTCATTCTAGATAAGTAGCAATGGAGATTTGTATAGCAACAGGGGCTAATTACCCATCACATGCATATTAGTAGTATATCGTCATTAATGCAGACATTCTATCATGCATAACACATCAAATGAATATAAATAAATGCATAACAAAATAATATCATGAAATGACAATTGAATACTTATCTTTATTTGTTTCATGGGTAGACTCCTTCTTGAGGCTTCAGCTTCATCATCTTCTTCATTCATCATTTCTTATCCAAATGATAAGATGGATAAGAGGTTCTTCAAGAGTTGAGTCATTCGTATTCCTCATCACTTAAGGGATCTTCTTTGGATGGTGAGAGCTTGATCTTCATTTGCTCCCATATTCTCTTCTCTTATTATGAGTCGAGCTTCTTCTTCTTCCCAGAGTCTGCTGAAAGTAATCACTTCCTTCTGGAACACATTCCTCGAATGAATGAATCCCATAATCCTGGGAGGCCATTCAAGGTGGTTATCACAACATATGCATTCTCTACTTCTTCTTCTATTGCTTCAAGTTGTTCTTTGATTTGAGAGACCCTTGTAAAGTATGACTGTATGGTCTTAGTATTCTGGATCTTCACATTCTTCAACTGGTTTCTTGGAGTCATCTTATGACTTATGTTCTTCCATTCGAATAACTTGGTCAAGGAATAAAACATCTCTTTAGGTGTCTTTAGGGAATACACTTATGGTATAATATGATCCTTGATTGATTCATCAATGATCTTCTTGGCCTTGAACAAGTTCTTCTTGTGTAAGGTTTTTATCCTAATCTCCCTCTCGAACTGGAACCTCTCCACTTATGTAGGTGTCCAATTCATTTTATTCAAGAACTAGTGAGATCCTCTACTTCCATGCTTGGAATTTGTCAGCCTCACCAAGATTGTCATCAAGTTGGTGTGATTAGTCATTTTGAAATGAGAACCTCAAATGTAAATAGAAATGGATTGGATCTTACCAATTTGAGGCGTCCGTCCTAGGGTTTGTCAAAGAAACCCTAATTTTTAAAACTTGGAATATTTTAGATCTGATTGGATATAAATATAGACTTCTTCAGGGTGATCTATCCAATGTACTCCTTTTCTGGAATCAGTGGAGGCAAGCTCCTGGAATAAGAAGCCCTAGTTTACGACTTTCTTCTACAGAAATGCCTGATACTATTTTTGAGGTATCTCCGACATTACTGCTCCTCTGTGTCTAAAATTTTGTACTGAAGTAATATTGTCTATTCTATTTCCAACACCATTTGTTTTACCAGAATTGGTTTCACCAATTGGGACTTATGAGCGTTTTCCCAAGGTGACCTATTTCAGGACTGTTCAAAATAGTGATCTTGTATAGACTGCAATGTGTCGCTAGTTCATCTTCTGAGTCTGAAACTTTTACCACATAAATTACAGTGTAGTTCCTTAATGTAAAATCTTGAGGAATTTCATTTGGACCTTTGTATCCTGAGATATAGCAATTCTCCCCAGGTGTCTTGTTTAGGGATGAATCATGGGAGAGGCTGGAACCCTGACTTGGGGGAATCATATCTCCTAGAATATTATGAATATGAGTCTAAAACTTGGATTCAGTGTACATCAGGAATTTATATTCGACCTTTGAAAGTTTCAGCACCTGATCCTTCTCCAATCTTGATATATAAGGAATCTACCAAAACTATGAGTTTCAGTATTTTAGGGTTTTTCAGGCCTGGGGTCAAACTAGGGTTTGACTTTCCCGAAGTTACACCCAACAAAAAATATTTACCCAGGTCTCTAAAATTATATTTTGGTGAGGAGAGTAATCCTATGTCAGGATTACTCAAAAATTCCTCTTCTGTGAAAAGCCCTAATTTTTCGTAGCAAAAATTGAAAATACTCGAAATCAAATTCTGCTTTGACAGAAAGATGCGCCCTTCAATGGAGGTTCAGACTAGCCTCCTTTTTCTGATTGATTGTGGAGAGAGACCCAAAAAGTAAGAATCCCTAGATTCAATAGCTACATAATGTATTCTTCTCAGGTTAGCTCTGATACCATGTTAGATTTTTATCATTTAAGCAATATGATCTTAAGATCTTATCTAAGAGAATAACAGGCACAACAATGATCACAAGAGACAAGAGACACAAAGAATTTTCCTCAGGGAAACCATCAGGTATAAATCCCCGCAACTTCCTCAGAGATAGAGTGAGCACCAATGGTAGCAGTAAAACCAAAATATAGAAAAGATGATCTCCAACAGCATTTCTCTCTCTCTCACTTGAGAGAGATTCTCCTCTCTCACTCATGCGTCCCAGTGAGTGAGTGTGTGTAATAAATAGAGAGGCTCACTCTCTATTTATATTCTTTCGTTCACTTAATGTCCACTCCAACAAGTCGTGCTCACTTAACAATTACTTACTAGGGCCGACATCTCTAGGAGAGTCTAATAACCCTAGTTCCCCACAATTGCGGGGACTTTTCCCTCCAATCAACAAGGAGGGCTAACCTTGACACAATTATGGGGACTATTGCCCTGACTTACAATGGAGGGTTAACCTCAATGATTTTACATGAATTGTTTACATTATTGAATCTCCCATTCAGAACATCAGGGCATGACATGAGTCAATTATATTACACATACTTCCCGTAATAAACATTAGGGTCCAATTTATAAGATATACAAGTGAATACATTCCGAAGTTACATATACATCAACAAAGACATGTCTATGTTGGCATGGGGTAAGTGGTTGTTATTATATATATGTAATATATTTTTTAGTTGATTGAATATCTCCTACTTGATTGAAGATATCTCAATTGATTGAAGAGTGTGTTGATGAGTTTACCTTGAATGGAGATGGTTTTTCTTTCATCTTGTTTCTTGTTTTTTTTTATATATTTGCATAGCGATGTCTCAATATGAGGTAATTTCCTCCCTTTAAGTCCATTTCCATGACCTTTATTCCCTTCCTTAAAAGGATAAGTCACTTTTCAATTCCAAAAGTGCAACTTAGAGAGAGAGGTGGGTACCATTTTACGAGGAGAAGATGGTTTTAAAAACTCTCTTAACTAAGGAATTAACAAAGACACCCACCAAGCATCACTTGAGGAATTTAAAACATGTCTGCTTTTTCATTATGGGCCTCAAATGTTAAATGCACTTAATAAATTTAGACACCCATTTATCTAGATAGTTTGAAAGTGCTCTCCTCTCGCTCCCATGAACTTGGAGATACTAATTCTCGTAATATGTTATTTTCATTTTTTTTTTATAAATTTGATAATAATCAAAAATTAAATTTTAATGAAACTATTCTATGTTTTTTATTAAACATGAAATAGTTTTTATTATTTTTATATTGGGTTGGGGTAATACTTGTGAATGGACAAAGACATGAAAATAGAGTTTTGTTGTGGGAGACTCTCAATCCCACTTTGTACAATTCAAGTACTTCCAAGTTTGTTATGAACATGAATATTATAATAATAATAATTATTAAGGGATGCAACTGTTTTTGTAGAGTCACTTAGGTTCCCTTCAACAATTATATATATTATTCCTCTTATTTGTAATCACATCACCGCATATCTCATATTTTATACATTTATTATATGTATAGCATGCCCTAGTTAGATTGGATATTTAGAAATTAAGTTATAAATATTGAACTATGTTCATCACATTTGGTATCAAAACCTCCTTATATGGTCCAACTGTCGGCCTTTTACTTTCTAGACCCTAACTAAATTGTCTTTTGACCACACATTTACCAATGTAATATAGTTTCTTTTTTACTGAGTCTTTGACAATAATCAGGCCCTTGGCCACAAAAAAAAATACGAGTTCCATTGAAAAAGATTATTTTGTTGCCAAATGCGAATAGAGAACCCTCACTAAGTTCAAGTATTGAATTTTTCTCCCAAACAAAAGTACAGAATTTGTCTTAAGTTTAACTATTGAAAGAGGGTGAAGAAAAATATATTAACATCACTATTGAGTTTTTGTGTGCCTATAAACTAAAGAAACAAGAAAAAAATCAATGCATTGTAATTCCCAAGCAACCCATAACTACTCTACTAGAAACAAAGTCTCATTATTCAATTATATTTTACTATCCTACATGGATTATTGTTATCTATCCTATCTATTATATATATTTATTGATTGAAGTAGATCAATTCACTCCATTTTGTATCATGTGATGAACAAAGTTCAATATTTATAGCTTAATTGTTAAATATCCAAGCTAAGTAGGACAACAAGTTATAATCTATATAGGATAAGTAAAATAAATGTATAAAATATGAGATATGAGATGATGAGATTACAAATAAGAGGACCCATATATATAATTCCTAAAGGGCACCTTGGTGACTCCTCACAAAGAATTGTCAATTTGTAGGTCTTGTTCCTAAAAGTTTTGAAAGTATTTATTCACTTAAAAAAAATAAAATTATTTAACAATGTTAAAACTTAATAACATTTTATTATTCTTGTATTCTTAGTAAGTTAGTTGAAATAGTTACTTTTATTCATGGGAAAAAAAGATTTTAAACAAGTTTGGAGTTGAAAGTGTTTTCTTCTAATCCATTTATAGCTAAGGGAAAGTAAATGGCCCAAATAAGAAAGTAAGAAGTGGGTGGCATTAACTTTGACCCTTCCCCACAAAACACATTGAGAATAAAATTTAATCCCATAGTTGTCAATTTTAATGAAATATTTTTAGCATATCACTAGCTCTATATTTACAACCAATATATCAAGTGTAATAAGCACATGTTCATTATGATGAAGAAAAACACAATAAATTTATTTTATAAAATTTTCATGATAGTGCATCATGGATAACACATACACAACTCCACTTCACTTGGGATTTCCATATGTGAAAGTTCAAATGCTATAATAGTTGAGGAATACAAAATAGTCCATACCATTAACCCAACATGTTAACCTTGTAAAATTTGGTATGTTGCATTACATGTGGCCTCATATTAACCTTGGGAAAGGATTCTAGGTTCCAGATTTTGTTTTTTTCCTAAGTTTATTATTTAATGTAAATCATATAAGTACATGGTCAACTAAATACATGGGTAAATTAGTATATTGTTATATTTTATTTGGAAGTTAAACTTTTAAATAAAAAACATATCTTTTAATTGAAAAGTAAACTACCAATAGCCCTAGAAGGTGCAAAGAAATATCGAAAGAAAAAATGGTAAGTAGGGTGAATGTGATTAAATGACAAAGAAAATAATAAAAAAGGTGTCGCGAAGAGATTCCTCCTCACCATTGAAATTCCTTGAAGAGAATAGTAAAAGAAAAAAAGTGGGTGGTTCACTTCATTTATGAAAATATCTGAAGACAAATGTTTTAGTATTAATAAGTGACTCATAACAGTGCACAAATCAAGAAATGCTAAAATGGGGATGCAAAGAAAGGTAATAGCAAGAATTGTGTGTTGAGGGAAAATAGAGTAGTACATTTGATTATCTTCACTTGTACTTGGTATTTAGTCTTCCACCCAACTTGTCTCAAATGTGACTGTTGTTGTTACACATCTTGAGAAGATACAAAAACACAAATTTGCTTTAAATGCAAGCTTAATTACCTTCAAAATTAGTGCATGTCAAGTAACAATTGTAAAAGACATGTTGAATTTACCATTGATTGAAGATTCTAGTACAATTTATTGCAAAACACCATTGAATTTAATTTAGATTTGAAAAATTATTAAGGAATGGAGACAGATAAATTTAAAACTTTTGTGTTATGTCTCTCAAATGTTATACCAAGGGAGCTATTTTAATATGCAAAGTGTAATTCAATCATATCTATAACATTTATTTCAAACATTGACAAAACAAAAAGAAAAAAAATGTTATATTTAACTTTCATTCCCATTATTATCCTTGAAAATCACTAACTAGATTATCTATGAGAATTGCTTTATTTCTTTAATAAAAATATCCATGTACTTTATTGAAATTAGAAAGTATATTCTATAAAGAAAACATGTGGTTTAGTAAAATAAAAAGCAAAATAATAGTAGTAAAAAAAGTTTGACTACCAAACTACTATTAGTATATTCCTACGTTGATAGAGAATTAAAAACAATTATAAGGAAATTAAAAACATTTATCGAGAGATGGAGAGAATGTTAGTTTCATTAAAAAAAAAACCTTTATCAACAAATTAAATTATTTCAATAATTTAAGATATACGATTTTAATAAATTGATTATATTTTTATTATTAGAACTATTTAGAGACAAGAATTAAAATGATTTACACGAAAAAAAATTGCGAGAAGTACATTTTAATCTTTATTTTTAGTTATTTATATAAAAAATTTATGGAAAAAAATATTAAGAAAAAGAAGTACATAATATAATTTCATTGTGTTATGTGATTTTTGTAAAACAAAGAAAATGATGGTTATCCATTAAAAAGCAATGAAAAGGGTTGATGATGCTTTAACCCCACACATGACTAAAAACAAGTTTATATTATTTGGATGTTTTTTGATAAATAATTTTAAGAAAAAATTTCATCCATATTTTTTTTGTTTAAATAATATGTGTTATTGAAACTAAACATTTTTTTGTTTGATAAAATATGTTATGTTTAAAGCTCTTTGTTTGATAAAATATACTAGGTTTAAAGCTCTAATGTATTAAATAACTAAGTATTTTTAAAACCTAGAATTTATTAGGTTTAAAATTGCTATGATGTAGTGAAAACTATATATCTTTAAGATCTAAGATATACTAAGTTTAAAATTACCGCAATGATTAACTATGTACCTTTAAGACCTGAATCTACTCGGTTTAAAACAATTATTGAATACGCAATATTGTTATAACTTATAGTCATTTTAATAATAACTCATTTTCATATATTAAAAGACTATGAGATATGAGATTTGAACTTAAACCTCAACCAAACGATGGGATAATTCCCTAGTTAAGGTTAAATTGATTAGTGTGAACATAATTCCCTAGCTAAGGGTTAGCTAATTAGGTGAACATATGATTCAGGTAAACATAATTCTCTAGCTAAGGGTTAGTTAATTAGGTGAACATATCGTTTAAGTAAAAGTGTCATCAAAGAGGGGTAAGAGCTAAAATTAACATGGGTAAGGATGATTTTGATGTTTATTAGTCACTATAGTGATGCTATATGTTTTATGTTTATTTATTAGTTAGTATTTTTCCTAAAAATAGATCAAAGTTAAGTTACAATTTGTATTTATAAATTATTTTTTGAAAAATAATTGTCAATAAGAAAAAAACAAAAAATACAAATATTTGCACTTAATCTTAACTTTAGGTATCAATATTGTTTGGGCCATTACTACAAACCTGTTAATCATCATGGTTGCTTGTCGTTCAAACAATTGACTTGTTCAGAGTTTTAGTTTTTACACTTATTTTGGAGCATCCTACTTGATGGTGTTATTGATAGTTGGCGTTGCTAAATTGAGATCTTCATCCCAGTGTGTGTCATATTTCACTTAACATCATCTGTTCTATCTAAGCAAGAAACTTATGTAGGAAACCTAAAATGCATGTGTTATTGGCTGAAAATACCATTGGAAGTTAAAGAATCTTGTAGGTTTTGAGAAATATTTGGCACTGTAAAATTTTCAGGAATATCAATAGATTTCACATTGGCATTGTGAGTTTATCAAGGAAGCCCATTTTCCCATTTCGAGAAAAAAAAAACTCATTCGATCACTATGATTTTTTTGGAAGAAAGTTTGTTGGGTATTGTAGGATCTATTTAATCGTGTGAGGATTTCGTGGGTTTGGATTGATATTTTCTACCATGGGAGGATTGGTTCCTATTGATGTTGAAAAAAAAATATCCATGTATTGGGGAAGAGGAAATAAAATGATCCATCCAATGCATGACTCCCCAAGGCTTACTGTAATTCCTGTACTTTGAGGTTAGGCCTAAATGGAGGAGGATTTCCGAGATTATTGCACTATTTGTGGTGTTTAATATTGTGGTATTCATTGTGGCAATGTTTATCAATGACCATCAAAAGGATTTGGGGGACAATTGCACCCTAAGGTTTTTGAGAAGGTTCTCATTCCAACCCCTGAAGGAGAATCCTCTCTTTGGACCTTTGTCCTCTGGAGAAATGGTGTCAAACAATAGAATTGACATTGATGTCAAACAGTAAGTGAATGAATATGTTAAAGTGGTTACAACATGGTTAAAATGCCCTCCACAACATTCAGAGGCATAAATTCCTGCACAGATTGAGTTGATGTGCTGGTAGAGACAAAGTGACCACACCAAAGTGGGCAATATGCACGCTGGGTATGTCAAAGTGAAATAAAATTCAAGGTTGAAGATGTTGGCCTCATTTCCTTTGAATTCAAAATAATTTAAAAATAAATTTTATTTTGGAGTTGTCATTTAAGTCGGCCTAATAATTTATTTTTGAAGAGAACTTGCAAGTATAAATAAAAGAATTGGAGGAAATTTTCAGTAGATGCATTTCGATGTGGTGATAAGTTGCAGCTAATAAGGTGAGGCGAGAGTGTGGAAGACATATGAGAAGATAAGTGTAGATAAAGGTACAATATGTGCTAAGTTTTTCTGAAGTTTCTTGGACAGTTCAAGGAGTGAAATTCGGGGTAGTTGTTTGGCATCAGATTAGTACTTATACATTGAACATTGGGTTGCATCAATTCCATGAGTCAGAATTGAAGTAATTTTCTTTTTAGTGCAGAAACAAAGTGTGGAGCAAGGAAAAATTCTCGGGTTGCATCCTAACCCTGTAACCTCAGTTGAAGCTGAGAAGATCAATTTTTGAGGTTGAAGCCTCTATCATACCAGTTGTTTTTGGTGTACTCATCCTGTGTTGTAGCACATAATTCAAATATAATACTTATTTCTTTAGATTTGGAGATTCAACAAGTGAAACAAATATTATTTCTTTGTGTATCTTGTTATTATCCTAAATTTATGATTGAAGATTGAAATTGCATAAGTCCTAAATTTTTGATTGGTACCAATACTAATTCGCCCCCCCCTTTCAGTATTGGCTAGACGTTCTTTATTTGGTATCAGAGGCAGGTCCTTCATAAAATCCTGGTATCTTGAAGCATATCACCATGAACACATCTAAGACTCACCTCAAGCCTGGAAATGTTCCTAGATTTGATGGGAATAACTATGTGTATTGGAGTAAGAGGATGCAAGCTTATATAATTTCCTTGGGATTTGATGTATGGATATTAGTGAAGGATGGATACATAGAACCAAAATATGGTCCTGCCACAAATGCTGAGATAGCAGACTATGAGAACAACACAATACCAATGAATGCCATCCTAGGAGGCTTAAATGAGTCATAATTTTTTTAAGTTATGAACTATGCCTCAACAAAGGAAATGTGGGATAAATTGGCCACTATTTATCAAGGAGACACCAAAGTTCAAGAATCTAAACTGCAGATGTATAGGAGTCAATTCAAAAGTCTCAAAATGGGAGAAGAGGAAGATGTAGTTGATTATTTTCAAAGAGTTGAAGAGATTGTAAATACTATGAAAGGTCTTGGTGAAAAAATGAAGCCAAAGCTAGTTGTTCAAAAGATTCTTAGATCTTTGACTCCCACTACAATCCCAAGGTGTCTTCTATTGAAGACAGGGAAAAACTAATTGAGTTAAAATTTGAAGAGCTTCAAGGAATTCTGAATGCATACGAAATGCAAACTAAGGAACCAAGGAACAACGTTGCTGCTTTCAAGGAAGACAAAAACAGACATCAATATTATGAAAGATGCACATTTGATAATCATATCTCTGATGAGGAAATGGATAATTCCGTTAATATGCTTCGAAGAGGAACTGGAAGATAGAAATGAAAACTTCCACTACAATGCTTCAACTGCGGAAAAATTGGACATTTTTCTTCCAAATGTCCACTTAAGAAGAATAAAAATAAAACCAAATTCCCAAGAAACTACGAAGATCAAAGGATATCAGATAAGAAGATTTTGTTTACCCAGCCTGAAGGGGAAGGAATATCAAATTTCAAAGAAAAAGAAGAAAGCGTTTAAGATAGAAAAAATGAAATCTTATTTTTTGCTCAAGAAAACAATGAAGATCAAGAAAAAGGCATGGTAGATCTAGAAGAGAAATTGCCTACAGCATTAGAGAATATTGAGAATTTGAATTTATTGAATGAAAAGCAAGAACAACATCATCAAGCCTCAAAGAATCTCTTTGCAACAAGACTCACAGAATCTATTAAAAAAAGAGAAGCATAATTTAAGTATCTTAAAGAAGAACTTCATAAGTCAAAAGTGGTAAGTCAAAGGTTGCAAAAGAGTTCTTCAAATCTAGACAATATCCTCTCACAATAGATAAAAAATGGAGATGCAAGAGGACTGGCTTACATCAGCAAATCAAATGAAGACAAACCAGAATGCTCTCTAAATCAAGAAATCATGTTGGTTAGCAAAACCATCAGTCAACTGAAAATGGGTTTAGAGAAGATTCATGATGCCTTAAATGAGGTTCAGAAACACGTGATCTTAAGAGGAAAAGAGTGTGAAATATTGATGTAATTGTAACTTCATAATGTATTCACTTGTATATCTTATGTATTGTACCCCGATGTTTATTACAGGAAGTGTCTGTAATGTATTTGAGTCATGTCATGCCCCGATGTTCCTATCGGGAGATTCAATAATGTAAACAAGTCATGTAAAGTCATTGAGGTTAACCCTCCATTGTAATTCAGGGAAATAGTCCCCACAATTGTGTCAAGGTTAACCATCCTTGTTGATCGAAGGGCAAAGTACCCATAGTTGTGGGGCACTAGTGTTATTATGCTCTCCTAGAGATGTTGACCCCAAGTAATTGTTAAGTGGGGCCGACATGTGAAAGTGGAAATTAAGTGAACGAAAGAATATAAATAGAGAGCAAGCCTCTCTATTTATCACACACACACACTCACACATTGGGGCGCATGAGTGAGAGAGGAGAAGCTCTCTCAAGCGCGACAGAGAGAACAAGCTGTTCGAGATCATCTTTATGTTTTCACGTTTTACTGTTGCCATTAGTGCTCATTCTATCTCTAAGGAAGTTGTAGGGTTTTTCTCCTTTATGGTTTCCCCGAGGGAAATTCTGTGTGTCTCTTGTCTCTTGTGTTTATTGCTGTACATGTTATTCTCTCAGATAAGATCCTAAGATCATATTTCTTAAATGATAAAAATCTAACATGGTACCAGAGCTAACGTGAGAAGAAGACATTGTGCATTTAAAAAAGATAGGGATTATTTATTTTTAGGTCTGTCTCCACAATCCATCAGCAAAAGTATGCTAGGATGACTCTCCATTGAAGGGCACATCTTTTTGTTGAAGCGGAATTTGATTCCGAGCATTTTCAATTTTTGGTGCTGGAAATTAGGGCTTTTTACAGAAGAGTATTTTTTGAGTGAGCCTAGAATAGGATTTCTCTCCTCATCAAAATCGAAGTTTAGAGACCTGGGTCAAGATTTTTGGTTGGGTGTAACTCCAAGAAATTCAAACCCTAGTGGGACCCCGGGCTGGAAAAACCCTAAATACTAAAACTAATAAGTTTGGTAAATTCATGATATCTCGGGATTCCAAAAGTATTAGGGGCCAAAACATTCACAGGTCAATGATAAATTCTTGATGTACACTGTGTCCATGTCTTAGCATCATATTCGCTATATTCTAGGAGATATGATTCCTCCAAGTTAGGGTTCCAACATCTCCCAAGATTCATCCCTAAACAGGATACCTCGGGAGAATTGCTATATCTCAGGCTACAGAGGTCCAAATGAAATTTCTCAAAATGTTCTAGAAAGGGAACAGATTTTAATTTCTATGGTCAATTTTTTAGACCTTGAAGATAAAATAGTGACACATGGAAGTCCATTTAGAGATACCATAGAAACAGTATCAGGCATTTTTTGCAGAAGAAATTGGTAAATTAGGGCTTCCTGTTCTAGGAGCTTCCCTCCACTATTTTCAAAAAAGGAGTACAATAGACAGCTTTCCTTGAAGTGGTCTACATTTCTATCCAATCAGATATGAAAGATTCCAAGTTTTGAAAATTAGGGTTTCTCTGACAAAACCTAGATCAGCTAGCTCTGGAACCAGGACAGACACCTCAAATCGGTAAGATCTAATATTTTGCTATTTTCATTTGAGGTTCTCATTTCAAAGTGATCTATCACATAAGCTTGATGATAATCTTAGTGAAGTTGACAACTTCCAAGCATGGAAGTATATGATCTCTCTAACGAAAATGAATTGGACACTTACATAGGTAGAGAGGTTCCAGCTCCATAGGGAGATGAGGCTAAAATCCTTACACTAGAAGAACTTGGTCAAGGAGAAGAAGATCATTGTTGATTCAATCATGGATCACCTTATACCACAAGTGTCATCCCTAAAGACACCAAAAGAGATGTTTGATTCCTTGACCAAGCTATTTGAAGGGAAGAACATAAATAATAATACGACTTTGAGAAAACAGTTGAAGAATGTGAAGATCCATAATGCAAAGACCATATAGTCATACTTTACGAGGGTATCTCAAATCAAAGAACAACTTGTAGCAGCAGTAGAAGAAGTGGAAAATGAAAAAGTGATGATAGCCACCTTGAATGGCCTCCCATGATCATGGGATTCATTCATGCGAGGAATTTGTGCCAGAAGGAAGTGATTACTTTTAGCAAACTCTGGGAAGAAGAAGAAGCTCGACTTATAATAAGAGAAGAGAAGATAGGAGCAACTGAAGATCAAGCTCTCACCATCCAAAGAAGATCCCTCAAGTGATGAGGAATATGAAGGACTCAACTCTTGAAGAAACTCTTATCCATCTTAGAATTTGAATAAGAAATGATGAATGAAGAAGATGATGAAGCTGAAGGCTCAAGAATGAGTCTACCCACGAAACAAATAAATATAAGTATTCAATTGTCATTTCATGATATTGTTTTGATTATGCATTTTTTTATACTCAGTTGATGTATTATGCATGATATAATGTTTGCATTAATGACAATGTACTACTAATATGCATGTGATAGGTAAGTAGCTGATGGTGATATACAAATATCCATTGCTACTTATCTAGAATGAAACCTCTTTGCTGACATATTGGATTAGTGCACAATCTCAATGTTGTCTTGGTAGAGATGGAAGGAATCTAAAAAGTTTCTGTGAGATAAGGATGAACGTTGTATTGGCTAAAATAGTTGCATTATTATATATGTATGCATAATAGCTTACCATTATGAATATGCACTATGAAATGTTTCTAATCATATAACTGGTGCATTTGACTTGTAGGAAAGGCCGCGTACAATCGCCTACAAGAAAAGAAGGATGAGACTTGTCCCGAAGAAAAAGTGACGACAGTTCAAGATTCACTCTAATAATCCAAAATGAAGAATGATGTCTAAGATGCAACATCAATACCTGAAGGGAAGTCTGTAGTATCTTCCATATTGATCTACAAGATCTAGCATGTAGTAGATGACAACATAATGGGATACAAGGCAGGATTCGTAGCATGAGGGTTCTCATGGAAAGAAGGCATAGACTACGAAGAGACATTTGCATCCAGTGGGAGTTGAGGCACATGACATGAAGACTCATGTGTGGAAATTAAATAAGACCTTGTATGAGATCAGAATACACCCATGGGATAATACATACATGAGGAGCTTGAAGAAGATGAAAAACTCAGATATGGGTGTGAGAAGAACTTTTGAAAAAATTCAAGATAGAGGATATTGGTATCCAATGACCCTAGATGGATACATAAAATAATTAGTAGCAGAGGAAGCTACTTGTCACTCCAGTACATAATGTTTCAATGCATAGAGTATGGAAGACAGAGGGAGTATGATGCTCTTCTTCAGAGGGAGTGACTGCAGAAGATATTGAGGTTCAACATGGTATGACAAGATGGATAGCTTACTAATGACTCTAGGATTTACTGAGAGTAAAGCAGATTCCAACCTTTGCTTCAAGGCTGAAGGCAGAAGACCAGTAATTATGCTCCTATTATATGTCGATGAATTGTTGTTGACCGAAAAGAGGAACTCATTAAAGTTGCAAGAAGGAGACTTGCTGTCGAGTTCAAGATGAAGGACTTGGGGACGATGCACTACATTCTAGGCATGGAGGTGTGGACAAGGGAAGTATGCATTAGAGATCCTGAAGAGGTTCATGATGATGGACTGCATGACCACAACTATGGCATCGAACCTAAAGCTATTTAGTGTTGCTTCCTTAGAGTTGGTTGATGCCACAATGTATCGTCAGATGATTGTTCCTTGACATACATGATAGATACAATAGTAGATACTTGCTTTGTTGTGAACACATTGATACATGTTCACCTGATTGTTGCAAAGCATGCAGTGAGGTACCTGAGGGGTACAGTTGAGTATGGGCTCAAGTATGAGGTGGATCAGAAGATTAACCTAGAAGGTTATGTTGATTCATATTGGGTAGGCAGTGCCATCGATAGGAAGAGCACTTCAGGGTGTTTATTTAGTATGGGATGATGTGTGATCTCTTGGTTTACTAGGAAACAGTCTTTCATTGCACTGAGTACTACTAAAGCAGAGTATGTTGCAGCTTGTTCAGCTAGTTGTGAGGCAGTATGGATGAGGAAGCTACTGTATGATTTATTTGATCTCCAGTTGGATTCTACTTGTATATATTGTGACAACCAGAGTTGTGTGAAGTTGTCTGAGAACCTGGTGTTCCATGACAAGTCGAAGCATATCGAGATCAAATATCACTATATTAGGGATAAGGTGTAGAGAGGAGTAGTGAAGCTCCAGTATGTTGTAACAGACAAACAAATAGCTGATGTGTTGACTAAGCCATTAGCTAGAGTGAAGTTTGAGTACTTCAGGGAGAATCTTCTCTGTCTTCTTTGTCAATGGTTCACTACAGGACCAAATCTCCCCTTAACATTTTTATGTTTGATAAGCTTCCAATGTATAACGACAGGGCATCTCATACTATGTTTAGATACTTTGTTTCGACCTTATTGCATCTTACTCTTTTTTGGTCTCATGACTACAGCCCGAATCCATGTTTTTGGAGTCAGAATCGAACATGTAATTGTTTTCCTTTTCCAAGTAATAGAATGAGCTCTTCTTACCGATAAAAACAAATTAAATCACTTGACCTTTTGATGCCATATCATGAAATATAATCATGTTATATTTTCATTCTTCACGGGATTGTTTTCAATTGACAACATCTATACCAACCATATTCTATACAAATTTAGTGTGTGCATGAGATAAGGATGTAATATTTCTTTGATGTTCCCCATTAATTCCTTTATAACAAATTATTGAAACATTCTCAACACTGGTAATTTTCAAACAATTGGTGGCATACTTTGCTGGTAGTTCATGTTGGTGGCTTATGGCATCAATAACTCAGTTGATAGGCCATGGTGGTGGCCTAAAAGATACAACATTAGAATAGTAGATGGTCAGGGCTAGCAACATCTGGCTGCCATAGACTTGATGGTGACTCACGTTGGTGGTCATAGAACTAGTAAATACACTAACCTTGTTTTCAAAACCCATGAGGTATATTGCCCAAATTAATCTCTAGATGTTGTAATAAATCTATCAAATCAACAAAGAAAAAACTAATTTTACCTATTTTGAAAAAAGTGCACACCCATTCCTCATTAAAGCTCTAACTTTTGATTTTCTAGTTGTTAAGAGTTATTTAGATTATTAGTTCCAAACTTCAAGCTAAAATATTGTTGTATAAAAACTACAAAACTACCAAATTACAAGCACATCACATAAATGCAGAAAAGATAGATAAAAGAGAACTCTAGAGGGAAAATCATACACTATGTCTATTCTTTGTAACCCAACTCCATTTCCAAGATCTATGTCTATCAAGATAGGGTTTTCTTTGATTTTTCACTATTTCATGAATTGAAAGTCACTGTCACTAGAACTCATATTATTAGTCGATTAAGTACTCAAATGAGGTTATGTAAATTGATATGGATTTTCTAAGAGATATTTCATTACTATACTACTCCATTTCTTACCTCAAAGACTACTTCTCTAGATAGCAGAAACAAGCTGCTACCTATCACGTTGGTGGTCATAGAACTAGTATTTTTTTAAATATAGATAGTTTTCGGATATCCTATGGACTTTCTCACTATATCCAATGATTATTCCATACCACCGAAGGAAACTCTCGTCAATTTTTCTCTTTTATGTTGTCAGATATTCGACGTACCTCCCCACTTTTCTGACATTCATGCCATACCTCCCACGACAAATGGCATCGACTATACGATCATCTGTAAATTATTTTACGTCGGTTATTCGGCAGTTCTATCATTGGATATCATTTCTTCTTGGCAGGATTGGGGATCGAATATCCGAGAAGTCTATCATAGAATATCCGACATGTATTTGTCGCATATTCAACTTTATATTAATACATTTATGGTCGTATATTCAACTATTTTATGTCATACATCCGACGAGCCCATATTGTTTTCATATATCCAACAAAAATCAATGGATGTTTATAAAAGTCGAGGCTTGTTGGATTGTTGACAGATTGATGTCGAAAATCATACGTATATGCCATCAAATTTTGGGTTCAAATTATCTTGTGATAGAATATATGATTTTACCCTTCTCAACACCATGAGAATACCACAACTACTCCTTTATCCACTTAAACTTTCCCTTCCATCTACTCTAACTAGTGATTTGTGAATCCCCTCGCTCCACAAGCCCTTGGGATATCACAACCCTCGCATAGGATTTACAAGATAGATCCAAACAAAGACAAGTAATTGGATAAGGACTCATTTTGTGGAAGCATATATCAATCTTCAATCCCCATTATAGGGTCTTCGAACCTCATTACAAGGCCTTCAATATTCAGCAATGCCATGCATTCCCTACTCGAGAGCATGTATTTTCCATACAAGAGAGAACTCCACTACACCGGAGAGCTAAAAGAGAGAGAAGACGAAGGAAAGATGGCCAATTTAAATCCTTATATAACCATTCCAATTCCCAAGAGTGGTAACTCAAATTCACTAGGGTTACTCAAAACATGAGAGGATAACTCGAAATTTCTCCCAAGCCAAATTGAATTGGTAGAGGAGTTACGCATTCATGAGATTTCATTCCCAAAATATCAAAAGGGTGCATCAAAATTTGGGAGTCACACTTTAAAGAGTGCTAGCTAAAAGTTGCTAGTGAGGGCACACTAGCACATGAGGACTTATAAATGACACCAAACTAAGTCCATGGAAGGAACACTACTCAAGAGAGTCCCACCAAACATCTAAGAGTGTGTAATAGCACCTTCATAAATCAAAATAACCAAAATAGGGTCCAACAAGTAATGTTAGGGAGACCAACAACTCCTAGTCCCCAACCCACTCAGATGTGGAATCCATAGGCCAACATTCTCATTAGTTGTCCATGTTGACCTAGTTATTTATTAAACAATAATTATAATAACTCCCAATTCCATAGTTCCAACACATTGTGCCACAATAAAAAAAACATATTAATATATGCGCAGGGCATTATATTCTTCCTCTTTTTGTTTCCCTTGTGATTCTAATTGGGCTGAGTGGCATCTAGGATGTTTGAAATCCAAGTTGATTTTATTGGTGGTACCAACCTTCAAATGTTTGGGATGATTTGGTTGCTACTTCTTGGAGAATTGTTTTTATGAGAACTATGTGTGAAGAAGAAATGGTATTAACATCACCCTCTTTGTTGGCTTCAATAATATTTTGTAGCTCTTGATCAGTTATTTCTATTTCTACCTATTATGTGTTTTCCTATGGGGTTTCTCTATCCTCCACAGTCTTGTATTATGTTGGATCTAGTTTTCTACTTTGGATTCATCATTTTCAGGAGCTAACTTATCTAAATTGAATTTTTGTTGGTCTATACCTAGTTTTCATTAAATTCCATGTATGTGTCTTCTAGAGTTGCAAATTTGTTAGAGACCCTAGTTGGATTAGCTTGGATCACCATGGCTAGTTTTGAGGATTCTTTAAAAAAAAAATTGATGACCATGAAACCGTCCTAAAAAATATTGGATTTTGAATTGAGGGTCTGGAGGCTAAGACCCAAGGGATGTCTCTATAGAGGTGCATGTATTCAAGACATTTTCTGCATCTAAATGGGTTATGCTCGTATTCCAGAGTTTGAATCCACTCATAATATTGGAAGCTAAGGAAGATGTATTTGGGAAAAGGATTTGAAACATTCATATTGACACAGATTTGAGAAAAATAAGTGTATCTTCCCCTCCTAGTTTCCTCTGATATTTTGATGAATTTTCCAAGGGTTTCTTCTTTAGAAGACTCCTGTGGTAGGGAATAATGACAAATCCACATTGGAACTTCTACCAAATATTCCTCATCTAGGAAAAATTTGTCCTTCCTTTATCTCTTGAATAATCCTACATTGATGAAAAATTAAGTTCTCTACTCAACCAACTACTTGTGATCCTCTAGGTTTGAGAAAATGGCATTAAAAAACCCTTTTTGATCCTAACGTGAGATCCATATCTAGCCATAGTTTTCATTTTTGATTGATACAACCATAGAGATCACATTCATTCGATAAAAACCACATGAACTATTAGATCAAGGCATGATATTTCATATGTTGGATATAAGATCCAAGTTTACTATATGTGACCTCCAAATAGAGAATGTTAGCAGCTTTTGAGAAGAAACCTTTGGATATTGTCTTGGTTGTCGGCTTTGGTTAACTAGATGCATCTATAGCTGTGGTAGTGGTTTGATATGTCTCTTATAGTTCCTTAGGATATTTCATCTCATCATGCATAAACTTTGTAGAGGACATTTTAGAAAGTTCTTGCTTTGAAGAAGATAAAGGTGAGAGCACTGGATAGAGAATAGAAAATAGAAGAGACTAGTCGCGCCCCCTCCTAACAACAGTTCCATGGAAGAGAATAGAGAATACTGGGGTTGCTATTTTAGCTAGGGTTTTCAACACAGTGTGGTTTCCTCATCTCATTGAAAAGATCCAATGCTTGTTATAAGAATGCAATTATTCAAAATCAATTATTCCAATGGGTCTAGGGGGGTGGTGACATAATTAGTGGAGCCCCCGTTAGTGGAGATTAAAAGGTAGTAGCTTCAAAGAGAAATTTTTAGTGTAATTTCGTAGTCAATTCATACCATTGATCATTAGGTTACAGATATGATGGTAGACATTATGTTTGTGGATTTGTTCCTTACAATACATCCCTCTTTTAAAAAAGGTATTGCATTACAACTATCTAGAGTGTGTGCGAGATATTATGGGAGATTGAAGAGGATGTTGTAGCAGATGTGATGTGGTTTGTATCCCTCCATTTTGTTGGACATAATAAAAGAAAGAATTGGTTCTTTCTCTGTGGATGTAGCCCATATTGGGTGAACCACATATATCGATGTCTATCTTGTATTGTGTTATTCTCTATTTAATTTATGAATTTATTTTTATTTCATTTCATTGTGATATTGTATCTAACAAGAGGTTCTCAAATCGTTTGAAGGCTAGTTCCTTATACAACCGCTCTCCCTTTTCATCTAGGTTGAGTGCATATTAGCACTTAAGGATGAGTGTTGCATAATGAATACATTTATTTATTTGTAAATGAATTATGGGTGGTTCACTAATGTATAACACTAACAAAGAAATAGGTACTAATTCATAATTTACAACCTATAACTATTGAACCACAAAACATAAATTTTTCCAACCCCTAATAAATAACCAGTTAACCTTATAACCCCCATTCCACTGTTTAATATCCATAACATTTTAATAGTAACTAATTCACGTAACCCAAATCCCATAGCAATTAACCCTAATCATCACTAACCTCTAATTAGTCTAAAACTCCCTACACCATAGCCCGAGAGCTATGTTTGGTATTATGCCCAAATTGGTCACCAACCCGCTAAACTCTATCCCCTAACTATTAACATTTAACTTATATATCATAATCCTAGCATAACCGTTAGTGACATATTGATTGATCAATAACATCTTTTCCACTAGCTTAGAACATATCATTATCCCAATTAGCAAATCAAAATCCTAAAGTATATTAAAGTTAAAACAATTTTTAATATAAAATATCATTTCTTCTAGGGCACAACCTTTGGCATAAGATCTTTCATGTTGACTTATTCTTACAAATTTAGGAAATAATGGCACAACAAGATTCCCCTTAAGGATCAACTCTCCACTAACCCTTATCCTCAAAACCAATATGACACTAAGTGCTAAACCACTAATTCCAAAATCCCTAACCCATGAATAGCTCCTTAATCATGATATGACCACTAACTACTCACACAATAAGAAGAAAGTGTTGGTGCAATCTAATGCTAGTTTCTCATGACACGTTAGTGGCAACACAAACCTAGAAAATATTAATTTGTTAAATTAGAGGGATGGTTTGAGATACTTCCACAATGAATTTGAATATGGTGTAAAAATATGAAATGTAGGAAAATGAATTATCTTTCCAATTTTATTTTATTTTTATAGAAAGTGTGTATCACTAGGTGAAATTTGTGTCTTCCCAACATTGGTATGTTAAGTTTCATGAAAAATACAGTGTTGTTGAGGCCTAAAAAATTGCAGGTAACAGCAGTTAGGGATTCTCCCACTAGTACATTTCAATCCAAAATCCGACGGTTACTTCCGACGGCGCGTGGATTTTTTCTTTTAACTGTGCCAAAAATCAAAAAGATAATTTTTTTTTTGAAATGTTGGGGATAAGCGTCGCTTAAGAGACGGATATCCTCCTAAGCATCGCTTAAGCGACGGCGCTTAGATTGCTCAATCATTTAATAAAATACACTTAACTGGTTAATTATGTGATGATGTTACACACTTGCAGCATCACTTGAACATGGGTTATTGGGGTATACCCATTTTAGATTGCAAGAAAACTTGCCTTTGATGTTAGTAAGTTCCAAGGTACCATAC
>LPNX010382185.1:0-46512 GCA_001517045.1 Pseudotsuga menziesii
ATGGCCACAAACATCATAATGTATCATATCTATATTTATGTATCTCTTTTAGGGCCATCCCTAATAAAATCTACTCTTCTTTGTTTACCCACGATACAATGCCCAGAAAAGTTAATTTCTGTACCGTTTATTCCAGGTAAAATATTTTTCTCAAGAAGGATTTTTAATACTTTTTTAGTCATGTGCCCAAGTCTTTTATTTCATAATTCTGATGTATACTCTTCCTTTACAACACCAACAATATCCTATTTCTCCACATTTTGTTTTAATGTGTAGAGAGCACTGCTTTTCTTCCCCTTTGCCATAATGAGTGAACCCTTTTACAATTTTTCAGCTTCCATTTCCAAACACTATGTGGAAGCCTTCATCATCTAGCTTCCCAGCGAAAATTAGATTCATTTCAAGATATGGTACATGTCTGACCCATTTAAGCAATAAATTACAACCATCTTTTGTTTTGATTAAAATGTCTCCTACTCCTTCGATATTACAAAGGTTGTTATCACCCAAGTGAACCTTACCCATATTACCAAATTTATAGGGTGAACCTTACCCATGTTACCAAATTTATAAGAAAATAAAATTATCTTTACTTGGGGTAGCATGGTAGGAGGCACTATAATATAAAATCCAGTCACTATCATGACTTGAAGTATAAAGGCATGCATGTTCATAAGAAACGGTAATTAATACCTCACATTCTATGCAATGGCAGTAATTTATTCATTTTTGTTGTTGTTGGCCTCCTTTTGCTCATTTGTTCCCCTCTTAATATTTTGCAATAATTTTTAATATGGCCTTGTTTTCCACAACGATAACAAGTTATTATTTCACACCTGGACTTTGACCTTCCTCTTGAAATCAATTTGCTTGATTTGTCTCAATATGGTTTCCTTCCATGATCAACAAGGGTTAATGCCTCCATATTTTCCATCACCTCTCCCAAAAATTTCCCATATATTTCCCCATTTAATAAACTATTAGAAACATCTTCAAAACATAATTTACCTTTTGGTGTAGTATTGCTTATGGTGACCACCAAGTTGCTCAAGAGTAAAAGGTCTCTTCATGAAATATAATTTGTAATGAAGTGAGCTAGTTCAACACTATGTGTAGCTCATTTAAATGTTCCAGTACTGAACTTCCTTCCTTCATTTTTAAATTAAACAACCTTTTCATTAAAAATAATTTATTGATCATAAATCATTGGCTACGGTATCATGTTCATATAAATCATGAAACTTTTTTCATAAATATTTGGTTGACTTTTATTGTGAGACATGAAAATATACTTTGTCTGCCAAATATTGTCGAATAGTGGCAATTGTCTTTCGATCTAACTTCTCCCTGAATTGGTAACTGCAAATCTTTCAAGGTGAGAATATCTTCCATTTTAGATCTCCATATGGTAAAATTTATCACAATAAGATTTTCAATGCTTATGGTTGATTCCATCACAACCGCTTGTAGATGATCCATACTCATACCTAATCTGCAACAAAAAAGGACATGGCTCTGATACCACTATTAGAAAAACAACAACCAATAACAATTTATGGATTTCAAAACAATATAATAGATCACATAAATCATAGATCTAATGTAGCTAAACTATGGTAAAAAAATTTATATAGCTAATTTTAGCTAATTCCAATAATACAATCCAAAAAATGACAACTATTTATTTTATTTTAATAATATTTAATCTCATACATAATACATTGAAATATTAATTTAAATTTTATATTATTTAATAATTTTACTAACTTTAAAAATATATATAAAAAATTTATTATAAATAATATTTCAACATAAATTACAATTATCATTATTAAATGTAACATTAAAATTTAAACATCAAATAAAATAATAATTAAAACTTAAATTAAAAAGTCAACAAATTTGGTACATCTCATTTCAAAACTGAATTTATATAAATTCCTTTTAAAACCTAATGCATAGGTTGTCTCGTTAGCCATGTCTATGTTTTGAGATCCACTAATATTTCTATTTTTATACCCATAATAAATTTAAAATGTTTTTTTCCTCTAATAATTTTGCAATTAATATTATTTATTTATTTAAAGTCGTAGCAATATGGTAAACAATTGAATTGTGATATTGGAAAACTAAATATTTATGTAATTTGATCAAGAAAATTTATTTGTTTAGATTATATATATATATATATGTTTGTGTTGAATTTAATTATTTATAAAATAATACAGTGGTTGTACAAGTGCCTTTAAATAGTACAAACAAATATAATAACTGAATTAAGTTATTTATAAAAATAATTATTTATAAATTTGTTGTAATGTGATATAATGAATTATAAACATTTATTTGTTAAATTAAATAAAAAATAAATAATTGTAAACGTTTATTGTAAATAAATAATGAATTATAAACATTTATTTAAAATTTAAAATAAATTATTTATAAATGTTTATTTAAATAAACATAAAGAAAATTTAAAATTTAAGGAAAATTGCGAATGAGTGAGATGGATGGGTGGAGGAAATACACAAAGGTATCATTAACTTCATTGATGACAAGGATAGACTGATATGGATGGGTAACAAGGTCGTTGGTAAAAAAAAAAGAGGTATCATTAACTTCACTGATGACAAGGATAGACTGATATGGATGGGTAACAAGGTCGTTGGTAAAAAAAAAAAAAGTATCATTAACTTGACTAATGACATGGATAGACTGATATGGATTTGGTAACAAGGTCATTGGTAAAAAAAAGGGGGGGGGGGGGTGAGAAAGTGTTGTGGAAAGTACAAGCTCGCTCGTAGGAAATGTAAAATCTTTATGTGGTTTGTTCTTAAGTAAAGTGTACTCACTTAGGACATGTTGAGGAAAAGAGGGGTTGAGTTGGTGTATCTTGTATTTGGAGGAGGTGGAAACCATCATACACTTGTTTTATGATTGTTATTACTTTAAATTGGTTTAGAAAGGATTGAGTGAGGCGTTGCATACGGAGATTCACTGGGATGCAGGTAGCATTGAAGATAATATTAAGCTCTGGTTTGAAAAGACTCATTATAAGTCTATGAGATGCATTGAGTTTCTGACTCTTTGGTCTATATGGAGAGCTAGAAATTTGAAATGGTTTTTGACAATAGGTACATACCTTCCTTTGTGATCACTGGTAAGTTTTTAACGCTTCTTAGCTTTTTTAAAGAATTGGAGTTTGTGATAAAGGTAATGGTGCCAAAAATTCTTACGAAGGTAGCGATGGGGAGTAAGGGGTTCTTTGATGGGGCATATGATGAGGAGATTTGTGGTCTAGGGGGTCACATCACTATTTCAGAGACATGATTAGTGAGCTTCAAGGAAAATAGTGGACATAGTACAACTAACAAGGCAGAAGGATTGACGTTAAGAGAACTAATGAAGCTTGCTATATAGGAAAAAATAACATCTCTCTAGGTGTATGGGGACTCTAATCTATGGATGGAATTCATGGCGAAATAAAAGTTCTCCATAATATCTATCTGATGATGATTAACGTCTAATGAGACCAATTTTGGTCTATCGGACCTTAAGAATAATAATACTTGGTTTACTTTAAAATCTTGTTCTTGTGCTAAAAAAGCTTTCCAAGATCACTATAGTTTTGGCAAGTTAGGAGGTTATAAAGGTTTGTATTGTAGCAAATACTATGAAACTCAGATCTAATGTGGGTGTAAGCAAGACACTCTAAGAGAAAGTGTTTTTCATCCTAAACACTCATAGACTCACACATATGAAAAACCCTTTCTGCCCATGGAGTTTTAGGAATAGACCAACACCATGTTTCGCTATGGAGTTCATGAGAGTTCATTCTAATCTTGACTATATTAATTTTATTTCGTGATCTAGTTACTACCGAGAGATACTTTTGATCTTCCAAGTTAGGATTAATGACCTTATTATAGTATCCTAATTTTTTGCAAAATGAATAATAGTATTTTTGACATTATCAATGTTCTGCAAAATGTCGTTTTGATCAATGTACCAATGGTTTAACTAGGCCATGGTGTCTTTACACCAACACCACTTGAGGCGTAGTTGGTTTTGACTTGAGTTTAAAGCAATTTTAGGAAGTCTATTGTTTCCCGTGTTATTTGTCTTATGCTTTGGGGGAAAGACCCACTTCTATGAGGAGAATAGGATAAGGTGTATTTCTTTTAATTTAATTTTGAGGTTATAAGTTATAAACCGCTTCCAGATTTGCTCAATCTTCCTCCAACATTCTCTAGAAATGTTGCATCCCCATACTTCACAACCATACAAGATAACATGGATGATAAGAGTTTCAAAGAGGAACTTCTTTGTACCCCACATGACCAGATTGGATGTTTTATAGCTATTTTCAATACCAAAATAATATTTCCACCCGCCATTAATCATTTTCTCAATTCTATAGTTCCAATTGAGTTTGTGATGAATATCAATTCCGAGATACCTATAAGAAGTCATTGTCCTCTAGATTTATCTTATAATAAATAAAATTTGCATATTTGTCTTTTGTTAACAGAACTCAGTTGGCTACACTTGAGTTACCGCTCAGTCATAAAAATTTCACGTCGGGACTTCGACAAGTAGAAATTTAAACTTGACCAAAATATTTCGACAAGTTTTTTTAAAGACTAAATTTGGTTGGACTTTTTGACTCGGCTCCTTTTACCTCAACAAGTTCTTACTTATCCGTTTTACTCAACTTCGACAAGTTTTACTTTGACCAATAGAATTCAATCGGTTTACTTCAACCGACGTACTCGACAGGTTTACTTCAACCATTTTACTTCGACTTAACCACTTTTAGTCGAATTTCATAAAGGATGTTTCTTAGTCTTGAGACTTAAGAAATGAATAATATTTTTCACCGACCAATAACATGAAGTAAAACTTGACACAACAACAATGTGAAGAATTACAAAATCATATAACCAAACATTCAGGAAGACTTGAGTCAGCCACTCTGTTGTAAAACCTCGAACTTTTACTGGGTGAAATGTTTATGGATTCTTTGATCTTTCACTCAAACTGTAAATGTGAACAACATTTACTCAAGTAATTCTTGAGATAATGTGCAGCTAAATAAACATGTATTCAACCATAAACTATTTTATTTATATAACTTGTTGGGACATTACAGAGAACTATATTCCGTAAATCCAAACTTGAAAATTTAAAGAGATATTTTACCTTTTATAGAGCTTCGGCTCTCGACATTTTCAAACACATAGAAGCTTGAGCTTCGACAATGTTCTCTTCATTCTCTGCTCAGAATCATCTCTTTGATTTACAATATCTTCTTTTATTTATAGGCAAACTAACATTGCTTCTCCATGAATCTACTGACTCAACATTAAACACTATAATAACTATCTACCTTAAAAATTAGCTCCAAAAATTTAATTCAATGGGTTTATATATGAGAGTTGTGAACTCTTCAATCTTGTCAGACTATCCGATAGAAGTTGAACTGATATAGACTCTGACAGAGTCGGCTGAGATCTGAAATGGAACTGCGATTAATTAATATTTCCAACACTCCCCCTTAATTATGAGCATATGGGGATCTCAAGAAACAAAATATTACAAAATGTTTCATAGCATAAACTTGCTTTGTGCATGACATAGTTCATTGTGCAGAACTTGTCATTCCAATATAACTTCGCAAATACTAGAATGTATCCCTCGAAAATGATTTTGTAAAGATGTCTGCAAGTTGATCTTCATACCTGCAAAATTCTAAACAAATTTCCTTGTTTTTCACCATCTCTCTTATGAAATGAAATATTGTGTCGATGTGCTTGGTTCTCTTGTGGAACACATGATTCTTTGATAATGCAATGGATGAATTGTTATTGCAGAAAATGGTTGTTGGTTCTTTCTAGTTCTGCGATAGATCTTTCAAAATTCTCTGCATCCAAATGACTTGACATGCAACACTTGTAGCTGTGGCATATTCTACTTCTGCTAAAGACATAGTTACTATGTGATTTTTCTTTGAATCCCATGACACAACACCTATACCAAAATGAAATGTGTACCCAAATGTGCTCTTCTTGTCATCTATGCTACATCCATTTTCACTGTCAGTGTATCCAATGAGTTTAAAATTTTTTGAGGTTGAATACATAATGCCAAGGTATTTTGTGCCACTTTCATACCTCATAATTCATTTACCCGCTTGCCAATGAGAGTCTTTTGTTGAATCCATGAATCTTGAGATTAGACTTAATTCATACATGATGTCTGGTCTTATCATTGTTAAATACATAAGGCTTCCAACCAGCCTTTTAAACAGTGTAGGATCTAGAGCTGATCCATAATCATCCTTGCTCAATTTTAAACATGTGATTACTGGTGTTGGGGATGTCTTGAAATTAGAGATGTGAAATATTTTCAAAACTACACTTGCATATTTTGATTGTGATATAAAAATACCACTTTCAGTCTGTTGAACATCAATTCCCAGAAAAACTTCATGAGCTCCAAATCAGTCATTTCAAATTCACTTTCCATGACTGCTTTAAAATATTTAATGCCAAAGTCATCAGTAAATATTAAATCATCTACATACAGGAAAACAATTAACATCTTACCTTGATCATTAACTTTGGTGTACAACGTCAGTTGACTCTCACTTCTATGAAATCCATTTTCGGTGACTCTAGGAATCAATCCGACAATACCAAGCTCTAGGAGCTTGCTTCAACCCATAGAGTGCCTTTTTCAGCATTTACACTTTATGCTTTTGAACTGGAACTTCATAGCCTTGTGGATTCTCCACGTATACTTCCCCTTCTATATATCCATTCAAAAATGTTGATTTAACATCCATTTAATAAATAGACCATTTTTTTTGTGCATCAATGGCCAAGACTATTCTGACTGTATCCATGCATGTGACAGGTGCAAAAGTTTCATTGAAGTCTATGCCAAGATTTTGTGTGAACCCTCTTGCGACCATTCTTTCTTTGTGCTTCTACACACTCCCTTCAATATCTTGCTTGGTATTGTAAATCCATTTGACGATGATTACATATTTATCTTTTGGTACACATACTAGCTCCCATGTTTGATTCTTCTCAATGCATTCTATTTCTTCATCCATGGCTTGTGCCCATACTTCTTCTTCGACAGCTTCTTCAAATGTTCGTGGACCATATATAGGAGAACATAATGTAAAGAGAGAGAATGAATTTGGTGTACCAACTTCATATATTTCTATTTGAAATGCATCATGAAAACCAACGTTGTCATTTTCTTTCTTGCTTTCTTCCTTGAATGCAACTCTTGTATTTGTCTTTCCCAAGTTGTTCATTGTTACACAGTGTACAATTTTAACTAATGGAAGAGACTGTGTTGTGTTGGGAGAAGATGTTCTCAACGTTTCGGTCCTCAATCTAGGACCATCCTCAGGAGACTAAATCAGCTCAATTAAAAAGATCGGTCCTCATTGTCTATTAATGTTGATCAAAGGTGAGAAAATTATCTTTTTAGGGTCGACTTTGATCAACCTTTAGACTTCCTTCATTCTTATTAATTTTAAATTTTAATTTTAAAATTTTAAAATTTTTAAAATTTTAATTTTATTGAGTACAGGTTTCCATGCTTCACTAATTTGTAGTCCATCATCTCTATTTAAGTTATTTTTCTGTAGTTCTATTTCGAGAGCTTCCCATATTTTTCTTTTCTCATAATGATCAATTTTTGCTATGAATTTAGTGTCCTCTATGCATAGATGGTGTCCTGTGTGGTGGTAGTGCTCTGCCAAAGCTGATTTCTTGACTCTGTTGTGTTTAATGTTAGCTACGTGTTCCTTTAATCTTATTTGAAAAGATCTACCTGTCTCCCCAATGTATTGTTTGCCACAGGTACAAGGAATAGAGTAAACTCCTCTATGTAGGCTGGGATTTATGGAATCCTTTGCATGGTCTAACATATTCCTTAGTGAGTTAGGAGGGGAGAAGGAGACTTTGATGTTTTCCTTTCTTAGAATTTTAGCAATCTTCTTTGTGGTACCTTTTATGTATGGTAGGTTAATATTCTTAGTCACCTCTTTTTCTTTGTTATTTTTTGTTCTAGGTGTTTTCTTTGCCTTCAGGATAGCTTTATTGACTTGTTCCTCATTGTACCCATTCATTATAAAAACCTCTTTAAGGTGTCTTAACTATTGCTCAATGTGCTCTTCGTCTGATAATCTCATTGCCCGGGTGACAAGGGTGTTAATGACACCAATCTTTTGCGCTGGGTGGTTGTGTGATTTGGCATGTAAGTAGCGATCCGTGTGTGTCTTTTTTCTGTGGACCTGATGTGACAAGGTACCATCATTGCGTTTGGATATGAGGATGTCTAGAAAAGGTATGCTTCCATTTTCTTCTAGCTCCATTGTGAATTTTATGCTTTCGGACTGTTTGTTTAGATGTTCAAAGAAACCAGGAATTTTCGCTTTATCATGTGGCCAAATTACATTTGTATCATCTACATATCTTTTCCACATATCTAGTTTAAGTGGATAAGAATCAATTGCCAGTTTCTCGAATTTCTCCATAAATAAATTAGCTACAATTGGAGATAGGGGAGACCCCATCGTGACACCTTCTACTTGCTCATAAAAACATTCGCGAAAGGTGAACAAAGTTGACTTTAAGCACACTCTTACCAATTCCGTTGTTTCCTCGTTCGTGATTTCTTTGATGGTTTTAATGGCTTCTTCTATCGGAATTTTAGTGTAAAGTGAGACCACATCGAAGCTCAATAAGGTTTTCTTCTTCTTTTATTCTTGCCCTCTTGATCTTGTCAACCATGTTTGTGGAGTTTTTTACAAAGGAGTCTGTGTGTCCAACCAAATGTTTTAGTTTACCTGCCAAGTATTTCACAAATCTATATGTCGGAAACCCTATGGTATTCACAATCGGCCGTAGTGGTATGTTTTGTTTATGTACCTTCGGTAGTCCATAAATTCAAGGAATGATAGGGTTTTTTCATAATATTTTCTTCTTTGTTTCCTCATCCAAGGAAGACTTCATAATGGCAGCAGTTACCTCTCTAACGATCCTCTTGCTTGGGTCGCTCGTTAACTTTTTATAACTCTTGGTGGCAAGGTGCTTCAGCATTTTTTGGTCATGCTCTTCCTTGTCCATCACCACTGTGGCGTTACCTTTGTCGGCCTTTACGACTAGAATGTTTTTATTGTTTCTCAGGGTATGTAATTCATTCTCCTCCTCCTTGGATAGGTTCATTTTCGGTGCTTTTTCTTTTCTCAATGTCATTGCGCAGTCCTGCCTGAGTTCCTCTTCCTTCTTTGTTGGCAGGTATTTAATAGCGTGTTCAATGTCACAGATCAGTCGTTTGATTGGAACATTCTTTGGAGCGACCACAAAATTCAAACCGTATTCTAATACGTGCAGCGTTGTCTCATTTAAATCCATGGCTGATAGGTTGACCACGTGTATTTTGGGTTGCATACTATTCAATGCAATATTATCATCGTTATGAGTATCATTTCTTAGTAGGAGCTTTGTGAGTTTTCTATCTTGTTTCTGGGTTATCTCGTCTAGTTTCTTCTCCATTTTGCATGCCAACGACACCTCAACCTCTATCCATAAATCTGTTCTGATAGAATTCGCCAGTTTGATATGTAACCTGAAGAGTTTTTCTGACAGCAAATTGATGCATCTCCTTGTGTGCCTGATTTCTGATCTTATTAGGGAAAAGCTTGCGTTTTGGAAGACTTCACTGTTCTTGGGGAGTGAGAGGCAATTTTTAATAGTTGCGAAGCATGGAATTACCTTATTATCTCTAGATTTCTTAAGGAATGAGAGATCCGATAATTTGTGAGCTAAATTTAAAATTAATAAGAATGAAGGAAGTTTAAAGGTTGATCAAAGTCGGCCCCAAAAAGCTAATTTTCTCACCTTTGATCAACATTAATAGATAATGAGGATCGATCTTTTAAATTGAGCTGATTTAGTCTCCTGAGGATGGTCCTAGATTGAGGACCGAAACATCGAGAACATCTTCTCCCAACACAACACAGTCTCCGCCATTAGTTAAAATTTGTCTTTCCTTTCATGTATGGAATTATCCTCAAGGGAAACAAGTGATTTCTTGTCATTGACACTTTTGCTATCAGTCGGTTGCTTGGACATTTGTCCTTAATCACCCTGTGATTATATTCTATATAAACTTTGTATCCTTTTTGTATTAGCTATCCAATGCTCAACAAATTATGTTTCAGACCTTTGACATGATAGACATCAAGAATAAACTTACTCTCCCCCTATTTGGTTAGAATACCAACAATACCTTTTCCCAAAACAGTGACTTGGTGTAACATCCCCTTACTATCTCGATTGGAAAACACGAAGCGTAAGTAAAAGGAAATGTAAGTATTGTTCCTAAATTCATCAAATTGTGGATGAATTTAATAGGGTTAGGAGGCTGAAATCTTGGCACGGCTAAAAGACGATTTGGGGACGAATCCACTAGGGGGAAGAGTAAAAGATGAGTAAAGTCTTGGGGATCTAGTAAATTTTAACCTAGTGTCGTCATGATGTCAATGGCATAGCCAAAGGAAGCTAATGACCATAAGTAACGGTAATTTACATGCTCATCAAATTATGGATGAGAGCGGCATTTAGTAAACAAAAATTAAAATTTATGCACATATAATTATTGATGTCGAAAAGACATTATCATATTAACAGAACCATGGCATAGTTTAGAGAAGTAGGAAGTTTGGTTAAAGGTACTATGGTTGAATTAACTGGCTATGTTGGTCAAAACCTTCATCATTTTGTTATGATAAATAACAACACATCTGGTTAAAAAAGTGAAGCACTATACCTCTGTAATGCTATCATTATGTTTAAAGTTATTAAGCTAAGACTTGTTGCATTTTTATATATTAAGGCAACATCTATAGTGCCCTTATATATATATATATATATATAAGCAAATACAAATGAATTTTATCGTTATTATATTTATTAAATCCAAACTAAAATATTTAAATTATGTAAATAGGAAGGGCGTCAAGAGAATATATATATATAAGCAAATACAAATGAATTTTATCGTTATTATATTTATTAAATCCAAACTAAAATATTTAAATTATGTAAATAGGAAGGGCGTCAAGAGAAACCTCAGTCTGTAGTTTTTTTTATAAAATGTGTCATAACATTTATCCTTGGAAAGGATCATGGGAATTGTTTCCTTTTTAAAGTGATGCGTGTGAGCACTTGAACGCCATTTGTCTCCTTGAGGGAAATAAACATGTGGAAGTTTACTTGCGCCACTTGGCTCCTTGGGAAGCAAGAGGGGTTCTATTTATTAGTGTTGAGACTGTGGAGAAGGGACGTCATCCAAGAGGGTAAATTATCATAGCTCCAGGAACCCTTTGGGGAAGGATTTTTGCAAACATTGCTACTGGATGTATTTTCTTGGGTCATCGAATTGCACGAGGACTTCACTTAGTGAACCTCTCACATAGCACGTACGATCGTGGGATATTAAAGAATACCCTTAATTTCTAGAGATATTTACCCAAACTCTTTCTGTTGAAATTCCATCCCAATACTTAAAACCTCCTCCCCACCCCCTTTTATACCTCAATCCTTATAAACCACCCTACCCCCAACCTTAAACCCCTCATCCCCCAATACCTGCAATATATTGGTTCAATTTTTTATTATTTTAAAACCCACAATATGAACTAACGTGATAGGATATTGGTCAACAACTGAAGACCCCTTGTCGAATTGGAGTTCCTTACTTTTTGAAGAAACCACAAACACTGGGTAAGAGTTGGATGACCTTCTCTCGAACCAGCATCCTACCTACCAGCGGTCATAGAACAACGATTGTTCAACAACTCAATGCAGACTCGGGATTTGGTGTGATTCATGGCCATTTTTTCTACAACGAATAGTATCAGGTTCGCGTTTTAAGTCTCAGTGTGATGATTACATTCAAATCTGAGATATTTGAATTAGGTGCTTACAATGCAACCCTCCTTTTGTTCAAAATAGATCGAAATTGGAGTTATCTGTATGATTGCGATTTAAATCTATGCTTATCAAATCTCAGATAATTACATGTTTACGATTTGAATCTCTATTTATTGGATTTGTGATTTAACTCTCTGTTTATTTGAATATGAGATATCTTAATGATTGCAATTTAGATCTCTGCATTCAAATCCAGAATAATTGTAACTACAACTCAATATCTAAGGCATTTGCATTATCGTCTACCAAAGGTCTGCACAATATGTATAGTGCTTGGTTTTAAAATATTGCTCGAATCTAACATATCTGCAATACCAATGTAAGGTATGTGCTGCAATGTTTCCACTCATTATATGAATTAAAACTACAAATCTAATCTGAATTGTGACCTTTCCTTGATTTCCGGTAAAGGATCATTTATGGGCCCGAAAAGAATCCTTGGGTGCAGTTAACCTTGTCTACTTATTACACTTACCACCATCTGCGTTTTAGAAAAACTGTTGGCGTATGTGAAAGAGAACCCTACCCGATAATGACCAGTCTTCTTATCCAACCTTCTCTATTAGACAACCTTATTTAGTAGCTTAAGGAGAGGTTACCTTCCTCCTAGTCGTAAATTTGAACAAAAAGGCCAATGGTTGAATGGGTAGGGCTCAAACAAAAACCTCATGCGCCACCTCGCCTTTGCACTGGCCATAACTAACGACCGGGAGAGATCCAATGATGAGGCGCAGTGTTTTTCCTTTTCCCTGCATGAAGGAAGGTGCTTTTTACATAAGTATTGCAATGTAAGTTTGGTAGTGTATCATTGTATTGTAAGATGGCATCATAGGATAGGATTGCAGATCATAAAGACTGCATTATAAGATTGTATAAATAGGTTTCATCATAACGTTGCGTCATACAATAATAATGATGTTTTATAGATCTGAAAGGGTGGGGTATAACATTTTAAGTATAATGTTTTATATATAACGTTTTATAAATCTAAGAAAGAAGATAAAGATATTGGTATATGATGTTTTGTAGATCTGTAAGAATGGGGTATCACGTTTTATGTATAATGTTTTATAGATCTAAGAAAGAAAATAATGATGTTGGTCTATGATGTTTTATATATATAATTTTTTTATAGAAATAAAACCGTTGATGTTTAATGTTTTATAGATTTGAAAATAAAATGTTTTAAATGAAAGACTACTTGGATTTGGGCGGTGATGAATATTTATATGCTACATACTATCATTATTAGGAATGGGTTAAGAGTTTAGTAACCAGCTCCTCTTGAACCATGAAGTGTTCTCATGTTATATATTTTCTTAGTGGATTCGTCACCCATCTTAGGGGTGGCTCTAGGTGGACAAACATACGCCAATGGAACCAATGGTTGGGAGGAAAGTCAAAGCCAAGTTTTTAGCTGCTTAAGCCTTTATTTCTAAAAGCCAATCCTTAATGATCAGTTTGTTTATCTTATGCAATAAGTAGTGGATGATTTATTTTGATTTATAATACTCGTGATGCTATGGACTAACTTGATGGGCGACAAGTTGATTTTGCAGAAAATGAATCCAATGAAGGAAAGGAATTTCACTAATTCAAGGAGGACATTATGGTTGAATAATATTTAAACATGTAATTATTAATTTAGGTTGTTTTTAACATCATAATTAATATAGTGGTTTAACCTTGTTGTATTCTCAAATAGCCAAGTCAGGAGACTCATATGTTAATCTCCTATGAGTTATGCCTAGGAGATTGGGTGCATCACGAGGGTTCCCATATGGGGTACCTTATCTATGTGTAAAGTATTCATGTATATGCACTATGATTATGAATATTAACAAAGAGAATGGCCTCCGGTATATAAAGGAAACAATAACTATACCCTATGTAGATAAGAATCATTATGACTTTTGTACTTAGTAAGTTTTCCTAATGTGACTTGCCATTTTTAATATTAGTGTATATCTAAAGGTTATAGGATATTCAAGGAAATATAAGTTACTTTGGAAGTCATTGGTCTCTGTTGTGCTAAAAGTATTGTACCATTAAATTGTTGCTTAGTAGTAGTATCCAATGTTATATATGGTAGCGATTGTGGTTGTAAATCTTTAATTCCTTGAGCATGATTATGAGTCAACTAATAAATGTATGTAAGTTAATTAGCTGTGATTGAATGATTTTAGAAGAAGTTTTTCTATTAGGTTTTTGGGGTATGTTACATATGGTATCGGAGCTCAAATTGCAACACTTGGTCCTATATGGACGGAACATAAATCAAAAGGTACAAGTTGGGTGAAATAAGGATTGAGTTGGTGGTGATAACAAAAGGTAATAAGGTAAATATCAAGTTAGTCGCTTGAGTCATTTATATTTAAAGGATGATATGTAAGTCGTGTTTTGCCACGTTTTGCATATGCTAATTAAAACAACTCCATTAGTTTTCGCTATGTTTGTGATGATGCAATGATGGAAGTGTACTAACCATGAAATTATTATAAGAGAAAGTAAGTAAAGGTCCAAATTTATTTCAAGAAATCCATGGATGAATGGGGATTATGCTCAAACTCAATTGACGGTCGAGTCATAATAAAAGAGATAAGTACCCTTTCATGGTTTTTGAGTATGGATCAAGTATTGTTACAAGAATATCGGTCACGTCAGGGAAAGAATTTCTTAGAAATTAACAGATGTACAATACATAGGTCCCTTACAATAAATTGGTACAAACTATTAAATAATTGTGCATATCTTTTGTGAACTTGGAGAGAATAATTTAGATGCCTATTAAAACTAATATGAGGAAAAGTCATAGAAAGAAGGATACAAAAATTATAACCCCAATGGATTAGTGGAAAAGAAAACGATTCCTCATTGATCATATGACCAATCCTTGGTGTTCCAAAGTAACCAATAATGATATCCCTTGACAAAAGTTGCGGGGTCATATTATATAGAAATTGTATCTTCGTAAAGAAATACAGGTTGTTGTAATACATGTTTCTACGTTAGTAGGAAGGTGTTATGTAATATAATGATATGTATTTACTAGAGATACTAAGGTACATTGAACATTGATTAATAGGGTTGTGATGCAATTTAAGTATATTTTGGAAGATTATTGGGAAATAATGAGTCATGAAAAACAATAAGCAATAACACTAATGTTTTCACATGCTATTGTAATTCCTGTGTGATAAGGACCTTGATAGTTTTAGGGCTACCTTGAGAAAACATCGGAAATGATTTTGATAGAAGAATGAAATATATGCATTCTAAATTGAGATCAATAAATGTATGACTATGGAATATATCAGACAAAATTAAATTATATGTTTTATAAACTTTCTCTAACAAGTTCTTTTGGTAAATGAGGAATGGTCTTCGGAAAATAAGTCACTTAATGGAATTAAGTAATTAGCAAACTCAGTCATGGATAACTAGAGGTGAAAAGACTTAGTGGTAAGTGGTAAGATTAGTCTTATTTGACTTGGTCTAATTATAAAATTGTGTCAAGATCAAAATAAATATTTTCAATAACCACATTTATTTTGTTTAGAAATAATTTCTTCTCTAATGATTATGTTATGAAGGGAGGTGCTAACAACTAGATCGTCAGATCATAGTGACTTTTAGAAAACTAAGAGAAAGTCTTCTATGACTAAAAGTTTCACCTTATGACTATGTTATGAAATGTTGCGTTAACAATTAGTTTTCTATTATTATTAGTATTTCTACGACTTTATGAAAAACAAGATCATTAGAACTGTTCATTGTTGTTAGTTGATTTTTAATTGAGGAAGCTCTTTTGGAAATTTGGGTAACGATGATAGAGGCATGTACTTTTGCGATTGTGTATATACAAATCAAATAAAAAGAATATCAGTCTAAAAGTGTACATGTATAAATACTAATATTATATCACTTGATATGCAAGGAATGAGGTGATTCAAATCATTATATTGCACTTATGAATTATAATTAGGCAATAATTTGATTGCCTATTCCTATTCAATAAAAGATAACATAGAAGGTTGATTGAAATCGTTCATCGGTGGAAATCGTTACATGAAATATTATGTTATACGATTTAATATTGTGACTAACTATTCATGGATAATTGCAGGTATCAGGGACTTGGTAATGGAAATAATATAGAGATCCATGATGGGAACCATAGTCCCATGATTGCAAGAAACTAGAAGATATAAGCAACTAAAAAGAAGAATGTACATGAGGTACATTTTTTTACAGGAGGTATATGGTTGTACATGAGGTACATATTTGCACAGGAGGTACACGTTTTTCCCTCGGCCATCTAGGCACTAGTATGTATCCTTTGGGGATGCCCAGGTGTAAGGCGTATGGTTAGAATTCTTTTCACACACATTTGCAATGTAATAGGACTGTCATGAGAGTAGGGGCTCTGTGAAGAACCTCCAGGTATTATGGTGTCCGAGAAATGAAGCACTTGAGCTTGGTGAAGGACCCTGAATAGAACAGGTAGGAGATACTCCCGAAGAGGGGTATCGTCCTCATGTTGGGTAACTTGGATTAGTATTCGGAGTACTGGAACCATTATGAATTATGAAATATAATAGTTTCGAATTTTTATTATGCATATGTTTCTGATGCTGATCTTAGTAGACATGCATATGTATGTTTTATATTTTTGGGATGGTGACCTAACCCACTCGATGAAATGCTATTATTCTAAAGGATTAAGGTATGCATGGAAATACGAGCTAAGAGGATTTTCGCTTGGAGGATTTCAATAAAAGAATGACACTCCAAAAAGGGCAATTAAAACAAATTTTACATATGCAATTTAATTTGACATTAGAGGTATGAATGAAGATATTCTAGGTAGACCTTAATAGATCTTGCAAAGAACAGGTTAAAAAACAACAATTTGAAGGATATCACAAAGTGTGCAGAAGCAATCCCTAAGAATCAAAGAGGAAATGAATACAATGCTTTGACAAACATGCATTAGAGGAAATTTCAACTCAAAATGGGCCTTTTAACCCAAATTCAAATTCCATGTCATCATGTGTTAGCCAATGAAATTGCTTTAAATTTGAAATACCGTATAGGTCTTACAAAAAAAAATAATATAAATTTTGAGATAGGTATCATAAAAAAAACTAATTTTTTTGTTCATATTTTCGACATATCTCGCTGTGTTTTTACTTAAATTTCGATCGGGAGAATTCGTTGGATGCAGAATTAAATTCTGCATCATCGACACATTTTTTCAGGTATTTATTATTTTTGGGGTAGCACGATCCGTCAAAACTATGCTGAGTGGGTACTCATTGGATGTGAAATTTAATTCTGCATCCAATGATCTTTCCCGAATGAAATTTGAGCAAAAACACAAGGAGATATGTCGAAAATACGAAGAAAAAAAGTAGTTTTTTCTTTTCTTCCTCCAAAATTAATAAATTTTCTTTTATTATTATAACTATTATTTTATTTTTTCCTTAGAAGGCCCATTTTGGGTTTAAATTTCCTATAATGTAACACCGAGGATGGTGTTAATTCTAAGGGGGGAATGATGTAACATCCCCTTACTACCTCGACCTAAAAACATGAAGCATAAGTAGAAGGCACTGTAAGTATTGTTCCTAACTTCATCAAATTGTGGATGAATTTAATTGGGTTAGGAGGCTGAAAGATTGGCATGTCTAAAAGACGATTTGGGGACGAATCCACTAGGGGGAAGAGTAAAAGATGAGTGAAATCATGGGGATCTAGTAAATTTTAACTTGGTTTCGTCATGATGTCAATGATGTAGAAAAAGGAAGCTAATGACCATAAGTAAAGGTAATTTACACACTCATCAAGTTATGGATGAGAGCAACATTTAGTAAACACAAATTAAAATTTACGTATATATAATTATCGATGTCGAAAATACATTATCATATTAACTGAGCCATTGCATGGTTTAGAGAAGTAGGAATTTTGGTTAAAGGTACTATGGTTGAACTAATTGGCTATGCTAGTCAAAACCTTCATCATTTTGTTATGATAAATAACAATACATCTAGTTAAAAGAGTGAATCAATATACCCCTATAATGCTACCATTATGTTTACAGTTATCAAGCTAAGATTTGTTGCATTTTTATATATTAAGACAACATGTCTAGTGCCCTTATATATATATATATATATATATATATATATATATATTCTAAAGAAATAAAAATGAATTTTATCGTTATTATATATTTATTAAAGCCAAACCAAAATATTTAAATTATGTAAATAGGAAGGGCCTCAAGAGAAACCTAAGTGTGTAGTTTTTTTTTATAGAAAAGATGTCATACAATTTATCCTTAGAAAGAATCGTGGGAATTGCTCCCTTTTTAAAGTGATGCGTGTAAGCGCTTGGACTCAATTTGTCTCCTTGATGGAAATAAACATGTCGAGGTTTACTTGCTCCCCTTGGCTCCTTGGGAAGTAAGAGTCCTTCTATTTATTAGAGTTGAGACTATGGATAAGGGATGCCATCCCAGAGGGTAAATTATCACAAGTTCGGGAGCCCTTTGGGGAAGGAGTTTTGGGGATATTTCTACTATATGAATTTTCTTGGGTCATCGACTTGGAGTTCCTTGCATTTTGAAGAAACCACGAATGATGGGTAAGAGTTGGATGGCCTTCTCTCGAACCAGCATCCTACTTACCAGTGGTCACAAAACAACGATTGTTCAATAGCTCAATGCAGACTCGGGATCTGGTGTGATTCATGGTCATTTTTTCTACAATAAATAGTATAAGGTCCATGTTTTAAATCTCTATGTGATGATTACATTCATATCTGAGATACTTGAATTAGGTGATTACAATGCAACCCTCCTGCTGTGCAGAATAGACCGAAATTGGAGTTATCTGTATGATTGCGATTTAAATCTCCGCTTATCAACTATGATATAAGTGTATGTTTGTAAATTGAATATCTGCTTATTGAATCTGTTTGTGATTTGAATCTCTGTTTATTGGATTTGCAATTTAGCTTTTTGCTTATTTGAATATGAGATATTTGTATGATTGCGATTTCAATCTTCATTTATCGGATTTGTGATTTAACTCACTGCTTATTTAAATCCCGAGATATCTGTATGATTGCGATTTCAATCTTTGCATTCAAATCCAGAATAATTGTAACTACGACTCAAGATATAATACATTTGAATTATCATCTACCAAAGGTCTGCACCACTCTATATAGTGCTTGGTTTTAAAATATGGTTCAGATCTAACATATTTGCAATACCATCATAACGTATGCAATGCAATGTTTCCACTTAGTATACGAATTAAAACTACAGATCTAATCTGAATTGTGACCTTTCCTTGGTTTCCTGTAAAGGATCATTTGGGGTCCCAAAAAGAATCCTTGGGTGCAGTTAACCTTGTTTTCTTGTTACACTTACCACCATCTTCATTTTAATAAAACTACTGGTGTATGAGAAAGTGAACCCTACCCAATAACGACAAGTCTTGTTAGCCAACCTTCTCTATTAGACAGCCTTATTTGGTAGCTTAAGGAGAAGTTACCTTCCTCGTATTCATAAAGTTGAACAAAAATGAGAATGCTTGAATGGGTAGGTCTCAAATGAAAACCTCATGCACCACCCCGCCTTCACACTGGCCATAACCAAGGATCTGGAGAGATCCAATCATGAGACGTAGTGTTTTTCCTTTTTCCTGCGTGAAGGAAGGTACTTTTACATAAGTATTGCAATGTAAGTTTGGTTTTGTAACATTGTATTGTAAGATGGAATCATAGGATAGGATCACAAATCATAAATATTACATTATAAGATTGTATAAACAGGTTTCATCATAGGTCCATTGCGTCATAAGATAATAATGATGTTTTATAGATCTGTAAGGATGGGGTATAAAGTTTTATGTATAATGTTTTATATATAACATTTTATAGATCTAAGAAAGAAAATAAAGATGCTGGTATATGATATTTTATATATATAATGTTTTATAGAAATAAAACTCTTGATTTTTAACATTTTATAGATTTGAAAATAAATCGTTGTAAATGAAATGCTACTTGGATTTGGGCCGCGATGAATATTTATATGCTGCATACTATCATGATTAGGAATGGGTTAAGAGTTTAGTAACCAACTCCTCTTCAACCATGGAGTGTTCTCATGCTATATATTTCCTTAATGGATTTGTTTCCCATCTCGGGGGCGGATCTAGGTGGATAAACATATGCCAATGGAACCAATGGTTGGGAGGAAAGTCGAAGCCATGTTTTCAGCCTCTTAATCCTTTCTTTCTAAAAGCCAATCATTAATGATCAGTTTGTTTATATTATGCAATAAGTAGTGGATGCTTTCTTTTGATTTATAATACTCGTGATGCTATGGACTAATGTGATGGCAGACAAGTTGATTTTGCAGAAAAGGAGTCCAATGAAGGAAAGGACTTTAACTAATTCTAGGAGGACATTATGGTTGAATCATATTTACACATGTAATTATTAAGTTAGGTTATTTTTAAGATTAATGATGTAATATAGTGGTTTAACCTTGTCGTATTCTCAAACAACCGAGTCAGGAGACTCATATGTTCATCTCCTATGAGTTATGCCTAGAAGCTTAGGTGCACCACAAGGATTCCCATATGGGGTACCTTATCTATGTGTAAAGTATTCATGTATATGCACTATGATTATGATTATTAACAAAGATAATGACCTCATGTATATAAAGGAATCAATAAATAAGTGGGAAATACCCTATGTAGATAAGAATGATTACGACTTTTGTACTTAGTAAGTTTTCCTTATGTGATTTGTCATTTATAAGATTAGGAATATCTAAAGGTTATAGGATATTCAAGGAAATATAAGTTACTTTGGAAGTCATTGGACTCCGTTGTGCAAAAAATTATTGTACCATTAAATTGTTGCTCAGTAGTAGTATCCAAGGTTATATATGGTAGTGATTGTGGTTGTAAATCCTTAACTCCTTGAGCATGATTATGCGTTAACTAATCAATGTATGTAATTTAATTAGTTGTGATTGAATGATTTTAGAAGAATTTTTTCTATTAGGTTTTTGGGGTATGTTACATATGGTATCAGAGCTCAAGTTGCGACACTTGGGCCTATATGGGCAGAACATAAATCAAAAGGTACAAGTTGGGTGAAATACGGATTGAGTTGGTGGAGATAAAAAAACATAATAAGGTAAATATCAGGTTAGTCACTTGAGTAATTTATATTTAAAGGATGATATGTAAGTCATGTTGTACCACTTTTTGCATATGCTAATTAAAGCAAGTCCATTAGTTTTCTCTATGTTTGTGATGATACAATGATGGAAATGTACTAACAATGAAATTCTTATTAGAGAAAGTAATTGAAGTTCCAAATTTCTTTCAATAAATCCATGGATGAATGACTATCATGCTCATACTCAATTGATGGTCCATGCATAATAAAAGAGATAAGTACCCTTTCATGGTTTTCTAGTATGGCTCAAGTATTGCTCAAAGAATATCGATCACATTAGGGAAAGAAGGTATTAGAATCTAACAAGTGTACAATGCATAGGACCCTTACAATAAATTGTTACAAACTATTAAATAATTGTGCATATCTTCTCTAAACTTGGAGAGAATAGTTTAGATGCCAATTAAAACTAATACAAGGAAAAACCGTAGAAAGGAGGATAAAAATATTATAACCCCATTGGATTAGTGGAAAAGACAACGATTCCTAATTGATCATATGACCAATCCTTGGTGTTCCAAAGTAACCAATAATGATATCCCTTGATAAAAGTTGAGGTGTCCTATTATATAGAAATTGTATCTCCATTAAGAAATACAAGTTGTTGTAATACATGTTTCTACCTTACTAGGAAGGAGTTATGTAATATAAGGATATGTATTTACTAGAGATACTAAGTTACATCGAACATTGACTTACAGGGTTGTGATGCAACTTAAGTATCTTTTGGAATTTTATTGGGAAATAATGACTCCTGAAAAACACTAAGCAATAACACTATCGTTTTCACATGCTATTGTAATTCCTGTGTGATAAGGACCTTGGTAGTTTTAGGGCTACCTTAAGAAAAAATCGGAAATGATTTTGATAGAAGAATGCAATATATACATTCTAAAGTTAGTATTAATTTGTCACAGTGGTCTAGGAACTGAAAACACAGTCTCACAAAGAATATAGACAAATATGCATAAAATTGCCAAAATGGCGCTGCAATGGAAGTAGCAGCTCTGTATAATCAAATAAAAGAATGATGATACAATACAATGATCATGCAAGATGCATGAATTCCAAGACAATTCGAATTCATGAGGAGGTCATTTGAATTAAATGAATGGTTGTAGCTTAACTGACTGTAAGCCACAGTAAACACACTAGTTAACCAACTGATCATGTGTCGATTGACTCAACTGAGTCCTAATTGAAGTCAAAGTGCAATAAATGACCAAGTCTAACTGAAATTAGCTCAGGCACATGTCACTGCATGGCAACCAACAAGTGGTAGCGCATCAATAACCCCAATGAATCCCAATGAGGTTAACTGAAATCAAACTGGCCATCAGAGGTGGTTGGAGGGGCCCATGTTGACTCTAGTTCATTAAATATTAATTAAATAATAAATATAATGAAAGGAGGCACCTCCTCCACTCATATTTAACTTATTGTAACCATCAGTTATCAATTAAGTGCAATTATGACACTCAGATCACCCCTGGAGTGCTCCAGCTAGCCTCCCCGAATGAAGGAGAAGGCTTAGTTGGCCTCCTTGACTGAAGGTAGGCATGGGTGTGCTCATGCTGATGTCATACAGTGCTCCTCTAATGTCAATTAAGTCAATAAAACTTAGGATAGTGATTTAACTAGGACAAATTGACCAAAATAAGTGTGTATGGTGGTAAATGTCTCCAACACCCCCGCTTAAGCTATAATCAAGAGAAGTAGAAAACATAAAGTGCATAAGAATGCTAGGGTTCTAGAAATAAAGGCCATAGGTCACCCTATACAATAATGAAACTCAAACAATGCTCAAAACAAACTAAGTGAGGAAAAGAGGGAAGACCCAGTGGGAAAAACACCCCCTCAAGCTGAACACTAAAAGTAGTTGGATCACCCTAATGAAATCACCCCCAAAAGTGAATGGAGGTAAGTGAACTTATTTTTTGAAAATCTCTTGGTGAAGGTATCTACAATCTGCTCATCAGTCGGGTAGTATTGCAGAATGATGGTCCTGTCATGCACTAGCTCCCTGATATAGTGCATGTGTATCTCTACATGCTTGGTCCTCTACCTGGTAACTGGATCTGTGGATATCTTAATAGCACTTTGATTGTCACAAAAGAGGACACAGGACAAAGTACTACCAAGATCAAATTCTGAAAGAATGCCTTGCAACCAAATAGCTTGGATGCAAGCATTCACCGCTCCTCGATACTCGATCTCTATTGAAGACAATGCTATGGCGGCCTTCTTTTTGCTAGACCAGAAAACGGGGCCACCACCAAACATGAAGACATATCTGGAAGTAGAATTATGATCAATAGAATCACCCACCCAATTGGAATCTATGTACCCAACCAGCTCTAGCTTGAAGTCTGCAGCATAGTGAATGTCGTATGTCCTGGTTCCCTCAATATACTGGAGGATCCTCTTGACTGCCTTCCAATGAAGATAATGAGGCTTCTACAAGTATCTTGACACAGCATTCATGGCATAATAGATATCATCCCGAGAATGAGTCAAGTAGAGCAAGCTACCTATCAGCTATCGATAAATAGTGCAGTCCATGGGAGGTGTGCTTTTTCCTTCTTCAAGGCTGATCCCTGAAAGGAAAGGGAATGGTGCAGGCCTACATTCAGCCATGATAAACTTGACTAATAGGTCTGATATGTATTTGTACTGAGTGACAACTATCCCATCAAATTTTTTCTCAATTTCGAGCCCAAGAAATTGCTTTAAGAGCCCCAAATCGCTCATTTCAAATGCATTGTGGAGAGTAGTTTTGATGACTGAAATAGAAGTAACTGTGATACCTATAATCAGTAATTCATCAACATATAAAACAATAATCAAATTAACATCATACTATTTTATATACACATTTGGATTTTATTTACACCTTTAGAAGTTTTGCGAGAGAAGGAAGGCATCCATCTTGGAATACCACTCTCTTGGGGCCTGTTTTAACCCGTATAGTGACTTCTTTAGCTTGCAAACCAAATATGGATCAGAAATGTAGCCCTCAAGATGATTCATGTATATCTCCTCATGAAGATATCCATACAGAAAGGCTGAATTAACATCCATATGATGCACTTCCCAGTGCTTATATGCAGAAATTGCCAAAACTAGGCGAATGGAGTCCATTTTTGCAATCGGTGCAAAAGTCTCATGGTAGTCCACACCTTGGACCTGGGAGAAAAAAATTTCTACCAGAATTTCCTTATATTTGTAGGTGCTACCATCAGTAGCAACCTTAGTCTGAAACACCCACTTGCATTGAACCAATTTTTTCGTCGAAGGAAGAGAAACTAGCTCCCAAGTGGTGTTTTTCTGAAGAGAATTCATCTCTTCATCCATGGCAACTTGGCATCTCGGATCCTTCCGAGCATGATATTAATACTTAGGGTATGAACTTATCATCAAATAAAAAGATTTAGACAGCAAATAATTAGGACAAGAGAGCACAATACCTGCTCTTTGGAAACCTGACCGGGTTCTCCTTGGATCATCCAAAGAGTGTCTGTCGAGCCCAAGTTGGGAGATGATTTTGTACTTCAGGTTCTGATTCAGCATCTGATGTTTGCTGTACACTGAAATCAGAAATTAGAGGATCCAAATCAGTGCCATCACCCCCAAATTCATCATCCAAATATTCAATAGAATAGGAAGGAAATTCAACAGTTTTCTCCTTCACTAGTTCTACCTCCTGAAGAGGCTCATTGAACTTGACACTCCTTTCAATGATGATCTGTTTTATTTTGATATCCAATAGCTTGAAACCTTTTGATTCATTTGGATATCCAATAAATATATATTCTATGCTTTGCAGTTGCAAATCCCTCCTTTTATCAAGTGGAATTTGGGCCCATGCAGTGGACCCAAACACTTGCAGATTCAACACATTCGGCTTGTGTCTGAAATATGCTTCGAAAGGGGTCTTCCCTTTCATGGATGACTGTGGCACTCTATTCTGAATATATTCTACAGAATGCATGGCTTCCACCCACAAATTTGCCGCTAACTTCTTTGATTCCAACATACAGGTGGTCATCTCCTTGAGAGACCGATTCTTCCTCTTTGCTACACCGTTCTGCTGGGGATTGTAGGTGACTGAATGCTAGATCTGAATACCAGTTTGGGAACATATATACAGTAAATCATTACTGAAATAATCCTTTCCATTATTAGATATCAATATCTTGATCTTTTGGCCAAATGCTTTATCATTCAAGGCCTTCAATTCAGTGAATTTTTCCAAGACTTTCGACTTCTTTTTGATAAAAAAGACCCATGTGTATCTGGAAAAGTCATCAATGAAAGTCAGAATGTACCTTGATCCATTCATGGATGTGATAGGAATGGGACTACTGATATTAGAATGTATCAGTCCTAAGATGCATGATGCTCGACTTGCCTTTCCCCGATCAAACTTATGCTCAGGGTGCTTTCCAACAACACAGCCCTTGCAAATTCTAGTGGTAGCTTTGATGACCAGGAGGCCCTCAACCATAAAATTATTCTATAATTTCTACAAGTATTTGAAGTTCAGATGGTCGAACCTCTCATGCCATAGTCTACTAACTTCATTTCCATGAGTCAGCAATGCGGTGGGCTTTGCATCCGCCACAAAATGGGAGAACTCATAGGATTTTGCATGATGGTTTGCAAGGCCTTTTGCTACAAGTTTTCCAGATGAAATTTCTATGATCTCTACATCATCTGGGCTAAAGAAGACTCTCTTGGGAACTCCCGTATGTGTCATTTGATAAACACTTAGGAGGTTTGATGCAAGAGATGGTACATATAGAACATTAGAAAAATAACCATGCTCAAGATCTACAGTACCTTGTCCTTTGGATGTGATTGTGGAGTCGTCTCCCATGTGGATGGGAATGGATTTGTCGGTATCCAAAGATGAGAAGGAGTCTCTTTTAGCCATCATGTGGTTCAAAGCTCTAGAATCTATGAAGAGTGCTTTGGACTTCGAAGTTATTTCCATGAGGGCATGACCTCTTTCATGCTATGGTTCTCGATATTGTTGATCTCTCCTCTGAAAGCTTTCCGGAATATTGATGTGATTTATATCAAGGAGAGAGGTAGCTTCATCAAGTTTTTTTTTCATGTAGGCATGTTCAAGGTGGAATCCCTTCCCGCAGTATGAACACTTGACTTTTTCCTTTCCATGATGCCCTTTTCCTTTTTTCTTCTTCGATTCGAAAGGCTCTTCATGCTACTGGTTTTCAACTTTAGGCTTAGGAGCTTTGAATTTGGTTTTTGGGTTCTTCTGCTGCTTTCCTTTACCCTTCAGATCTTTGGGCCCTGAGACATGGAGGGCTTGATCACGGGAGGATCTAATGATCCCCATCTAGACAAGCTTATCATGTTCACTTGTTAGGGACTCAATGAAGGCATTGAGTGAAGGCATCTTCCATCAAGGGGTTATGGGATTCCCCACATGGAATGTAGAGAAAAACACCGAATAATCAGCTCCAAGTTTGGAGAGTATGGAAAGGATGAGCTGATCATCATCCTTCTCCACCTTACATTGCTTCAACAGTAAGACAATGTGCTTGAACTCTATGAAAAAATCATTTAAGGTCTCAAAATTGGAAGTCTAGAGAGACATCAACTCATTCTCAAGCTGGTATACTCTCAAACCATCTTGTTTTCCATACAGGGTTTCCAATTTGTCCCAGATTTCCTTTGGAGTCTTCGGTCCCAAGATATGGAAGAGAAGATCCTGGGAAATAGAGAGGCACAAGAATCCGAATGCTTCATCTTTCTTGTTCAAGAATCTATCTTTTTCTGTCACAGAAGCAGGCTCTTGTTCAGTGTCCATAGTGACCCTATAGAGTCCTCTGGTACATAGTTGGATCTCCATGTGTCCTATCCATGAATGGCAATTGAACGGAGTCAAGAGCTCTACAGAATAAGCCATGTGAAATGGGTGGAGCGAATGCTTTCACCTATTAAAATCTACAAATCACAAAAAAATGGGCACCGTAAGGTCAAACAACCTGCACATTTTAGGCTTTCATCACACCTAGCATAGTTGATCAAGCAAGCTTCACCAACAATTCCTTAACTTGGGGTATGAAGTGGTAAGCCTTGGTTTCTAGTGCAGTGCTGGATTTCTGAGTTTTTGCTCAATTTTTCATGCAAGATCTGTCAAAAACCTTGTTTTTGAGAGATCTGAGCTTCGTCCCTCTGTGAGCTCTGATACCATATTAATTTTTCACAGTGGTGTAGGAACTGAAAACACAGTCACACAAAGAATATAGACAAATATGCAGAAAATTGGCAAAATGGTGCTACAATGGAAGTAGCAGCTCTGTATAATCAAATAAAAGAATGATGATACAATACAATGATCATGAAAGATGCATGAATGTCACGACAATACGAATTCCCAAGGAGGTCATTCGAATTGAATGAATGGGTGTAGCTTAACTAACTGTAAGCCACAGTAAACACACTAGTTAACCAAATGATCAAGTGTCGATTGTCTCAACTGAGTCCTAACTGAAGTCAGAGTGCAATAAATGACTGAGTCTAACTGAAAGTATCTCAAACACATGTCACTGCATGGAAACCAATAAGTGGTAGCACATCAATAACCCCAATGAACCCCGATGAGTTTAACTAAAGTCAAACTGGCCATCAGAGGTGGTTGGAGGCGCCCATGTTGACTCCAGTTCATTAAATATTAATTAAATAATCAATATAATGAAAGGAGGCACCTTCACCACTAAGATTTAACTGATTGTAACCATCAGTTATCAATTAAGTGCATTTATGACACTCAGATCACCCCCGAAGTGCTCCAGTTAGCCTCCCTGAATGAAGGAGAAGGCTTAGTTGGCCTCCTTGACTGAAGGTAGATGTGGGTGTGCTCATGCTGATGTCATACAGTGCTCCTCTAATGTCAATTAAGTCAATAAAACTAGGATAGTGGTTTAACTAGGCCAAATTGACCAAAATAAGTGTGTATGGTGGTAAATGTCTCCAACAGTTAGATCAATAAATGTATGACTATGGAATATAATAGAACAAATTAAATTATATGCTTTATAAACTTCCTCTAGAAAGTGCTTATGGTAAATGAGGAATGGTCTTGGAAAAATAAGTGACTTAATGGAATTATGTAATTAGCAAACTTAGTGATGGATAACTAGAGTTGAAAAGACTTAGTGGTAAGTGGTAAGATTAGTCTTATTTGACTTGGTCTAATTATAAAATTGTATCAATACCAAAATAAATATTTTCAATAATCACATTTATTTTGTTTAGAAAGAATTTCTTCTCTACTGATTATGCCATAAGGGAGGTGCTAACAAATAGATTGTCAGATCATAGTGACTTTGGGAAAACTAAGAGAAAGTATTCTATGACGAAAATTTTCACCTTATGACTATGTTATGAAATGTTGCATTAACAAATAGTTTTGAATACTATTAGTATTTCTATGACTTTATGAAAAACATGGGGACTTCACTTAGTGAACCTCTCACATAGCATGTACGATCATGGGATATTAAATAATACCCTTAATTTCCAGAGATATTGACCCAAACTCTTTTTGTTGAAACCCCCTCCCAATAATTAAAACCTCCTCCCCACCCCTTTTTATACCTCAATCCTTATAAACCACCCTACCCACCCCCACCATAAGCCCCTCATCCCCCACAATACTAGCAATATATTGGTTCAATTTTTGATAATTTTAAAACCCACAATATGAACTAACGTGATAGGATATTGGTCAACAAGTGAAGACCCTATGATGAAAAACAAGATCATTAGAACTATTCATTGTTGTTAGTTGAGTTTTAACTGAGGAAGCCATTTTGGAAAGTTGGGTAATGATGATAGAGGCATGTAATTTTATGATTGTGTATATCCAAATCAAATAAAATGAATATAAGTCATGTTAAAAGTGCATGGGTATAAATACTAATATTATATCACCCAATATGCAAGGAGTGGGGTGATTCAAATCATTATATTGCACTTATGAATTATATTTAGGCAAGAAATCGATTTCCCATGGCTATTGAATAAAATATAACATAGAAGGTTGATTTAAATCGTTCATCGATTGAAATTGTTACATGAAATATTGTGTTATAATATTTGATATTGTGAATAACTATTCATGGAGAATTGCAGGTATTAGGGACTTGGTAATGGAAATAATATAGAGATCCATGATGGGAACCATAGTCCCATGACTGTAGGAAACCAGAAGATATGAGAAACTAAAAAGAAGAATTTACAGGAGGTACATGTTTGTACAGGGGGTACATGTTTGTACAGGAGGTACATAGTTGTACATGAGGTACATATTTGTATAGGAGGTACATGTTTTCCTCTCGACCATCTAGGCACCAGTATGCATCCTTTGGGGACGCCTAGGTGTAAGGCGTATGGTTAGACTTATTTTCGCACACATTTACGATGTAAGAGGACTATCACGAGAATATGGGCTCCGTGAAGAACCTCTGGTATTATGGTGTCTGAGAAAGGAATCTCTTGAGCTTATTGAAGCACCCTGAATAGCATAGGTAGGAGATATGCTCGAAGAGGGGCATCATCCTCATGTTGGGTAGCTTGGATTAGTACTTGGAGTACTAGAACCATTACGAATTATGAAATATAATAGTTTTGGATTTTGATTATACATATGTTGCTCATGTTGATCTTAGTAGATATGCAGATGTATGTTTTATATTTTTGGGCTGGTGACATAACCCACTTGATGAAATCCTATTATTCTAAAGGATTAAGGTATGCATGGAAAGATGAGCTAAGAGGATTTTCACTTGAAGTATTTCAATACACTCCAAAAACAGAAAGTAAACAAATTTTACATATGCAATTTATGTTGACATTAGAGGTATGAATGCATATATTCTAGGTACACCTTGTTAGATATTGCACAGAACAGGTTAAAACAAAACAAGTTGAAGGATATCACAAAGGGTGTAGAAGCAAGCCCTAAGAATTGAAGAGGAAATGAAGACAATGCTTTGACGAACATGTAACACTAAGGATGGTGTTAATTCTAAGGGGGAAAGGATGTAACATCCCCTTACTACGTCGACCTAAAAACATGAAGCATAAGTAAAAGACACGGTAAGTATTTTTCCTAACTTCATCAAATTGTGGATGAATTTAGCAGGGTTAGGAGGCTGAAATCTTGGCATAGCTAAAAGATGATTTGGGGACGAATCCACTAGTGGGAAGAGTAAAAGACGAGTAAAGTCTTGGGGATCTAGTAAATTTTAACCAGGTGTAGTCATGATGTCAATGACGTAGCAAAAGGAAGCTAATGACGATACGTAAAGGTAATTTACTCGCTCATAAAATTATGGATAAGAGTGGCATTTAGTAAACACAAATTAAAATTTATGTACATATAATTATTGATATCAAAAAGACATTATCATATTAATGGAACCATGGCATAGTTTAGAGAAGTAGGAAGTTTGCTTAAATGTACTATGGTTGAACTAACTGGCAATGCTGGTAAAAAATTTCATCATTTGGTTATGGTAAATAACATCACATTTGGTTAAATGAGTGAAGCACTATACCCCTTTAATGCTACAATTATGTTTGAAGTTATTAAACTAAGACTTGTTGCATTTTTATATATTAAGAAAACATGTCTAGTGCCCTTATATATATATATATATATATATATATATATATATAGGAACATAAAGAGCTATGATATGAAGACACACACACACACACACATATAGGAACATAAAGAGCTATGATATGAAGACACACACACACACATATATTTCTAAAGAAAGGAAAATGAATTTTATCGTTATTATATATTTATTAAAGCCAAACCAAAATATTTAAATTATGTAAATGGGAAGGGCCTCAATAGAAACCTAAGTGTGTAGTTTTTTTTAAGAAAACGTGTCATACCATTTATCCTTGGAAAGAATCGTGGGAATTTTTCCCTTTTTAAAGTGATGCGTGTGATCTCTTGGATGCCATTTGTATCCTTGAGGGAAATAAACATGTGGAAGTTTACTTGCGCCACCTAGCTCCTTGGGAAGTAAGAGGGGTTCTATTTATTAGCATTGAGGCTGTGGAGAAGGGACGCCATCTGGTAGGATAAATTATCATATCTCCAGGATCCATTTGGGGAAGGAGCTTTAGGGACATTGCTACTGGATGCATTTTCCTAGGTCATCAACTTGGAGTTCCTTGCATTTTGAAGAAACTATGAACATGGGATAAGATTTGGATGGCCTTCTATTGAACCAGTATTCTACCTATCAACGGTCACAAAACAACGATTGTTCATCATCTCAATGCAAACTCAGGATCTGGTGTGATTCATGCCCATTTTTTCTACAACAAATAGTATCAGGTCCACGTTTTAAATCTCTACGTGATGATTACATTCATATATGAGATACTTGAATTAGGTGACTACGATGCAACCCTCCTTGTGTTTAGAATAGATCAAAATTGTATTTATGTATATGATTGTGATTTAAATATATGCTTATCAAATATGAGATAATTGTATGTTTGCGATTTGAATATTTTCTTATTGAATCTTAGATATCTGCATGATTGTGATTTGAATAGATCTCTGTTTATTGGATTTGCAATTTAGATCTCTTCTTATTTGAATCTAAGATATGTATGATTGTCATTGAATCTCTGTTTATTGGATTTGTGATTTAACTCTCTGCTTATTTGAATATGAGATATCTATATGATTGCAATTTAGATCTCTGCATTCAAATCCAGAATAATTGTAACTACTATTCAACATCTAAGGCATTTGCATTATCGTCTACCAAAGGTCTATACCATATATATAGTGTTTGGTTTTAAAATATGGATTTGATCTAACATATTTGCAATACCAGTGCTAGGTAGGCGCTACCATGTTTCCACTCAGTATACAAATTAAAACTACAAATCTAATATGAATCATGACCTTTCCTTGGTTACCTGTAAATTATCATTTGTGGGCCCGAAAAGAATCCTTGGGTGCGGTTAACCGTGTCTGCTTGTTACACTTACCACCATCTACATTTTAGAAAAACTACTGGCGTACGAGAAAGAGAACCCTACTTGATAATGACCAGTCTTCTTATCTAACCTTCTCTATTAGAAAACCTTATTTAGTAGCATAAGGAGAGGTTACCTTCCTCCTAGTCATAAATTTGATCGAAAAGGCCGATGGTTGAATGGGTAGGGCTGAAGCGAAAACCTCATGCGCCACCCCGCCTCTGCACTAACCATAACCAAGGACCGGGAGAGATCAAATCACGAGACGCAATGTTTTTCCTTTTTCCCACGTGAAGGAATGTACTTTTTACATAAGTATTGCAATGTAAGTTTGGTATTGTAACATTCTATTGTAAGATGGCACCATAGGATAGGATCGCACATCATAAAGACTGCATTGTAAGATTGTATAAACAGGTTGCATCATATCATTGTGTCATAAGATAATAATGATGTTTTATAGATCTATACGGATGGGGTATAACGTTTTATGTATAATGGTTTATATATAACTTGTTATAGAGCTAAGAAATAAAATAAAGATGTTGGTATATGATGTTTTCTAGATCTATAAGGATGGGGTATAATGTTTTATATATAACGTTTTATAGATCTAAGAAAAAAGATAAAGATGTTGGTATATGATGTTTTATATATATAATGTTTTATAGAATTAAAACTGTTGATGTGTAACGTTTTATAGATTTGAAAATAAATTATTCTAAATAAAATACTACTTGGATTTGGGAGGTGATGAATATTTATATGATGCATACTATCATGATTAGGAATGGGTTAATATTTTAGTAACCACCTCCTCTTGAACCATGAAGTGTTCTCATGTTATATCTTTCCTTCGTGGATTCATCGCCCAACTCGGGTCTAGATCTAGGAGGACAAACATACGCTAATGGAACCAATGGTTGGGAGTAAAGTTGAAGCCAAGTTTTTAGCCACTTAATTGTTTCTTTCTAAAAGTCAGGACTTAATGATCAGTTTGTTTATCTTATGCAATAAGTAGATTATTTCTTTTGATTTATAATAATCATGATGCTATGGACTAACTTGTTGGGCGATAAGTTGATTTTGTAGAAAAGGAGTCCAATGAGGGAAAGGACTTTGACTAATTCCAGGAGGACATTATGGTTGAATCATATTTACATATGTAATTATTAAGTTGAGTTGTTTTTAACATCAGATGTAATATAGTGGTTTAACCTTGTTGTATTCTCAAACAACCGAGTTAGGAGACTCATATGTTGATCTCCTACGAATTATGCCTAGGAGATTGGGTGCACCACGAGGGTTCCCATATGGGGTACCTTATCTATGTGTAAAGTATTCATGTATATGCACTATGATTATGAATATTAATAAAGAGAATGACCTCCTATATATAAAGGAAACAATAACTAAGCGGGACATACCCTATGTAGATAAGAATCATTATGACTTTTGTACTTAGTAAGTTTTCCTTATATTATTTTTCATTTATAAGATTAGGGTATATCTAAAGGTTATAGGATATTCAAGGAAATATAAGTTACTTTGGAAGTCATTGGTCTCCGTTGTGCTAAAAGTATTGTACCATTAAATTGTTTCTCAGTAGTAGTATCCAATGTTATATATGGTAGTGATTGTGGTTGTAAATGCTTAACTCCTTGAGCATGACTATGAGTTAACTATCAATGTATGTAATTTAATTATTTGTGATTGAATGATTTTAGAAGAAGTTTTTCTATTAGGTTTTTGGGGTATGTTACAATTGGACATTATTCCCCAGTGTAACATCAGTTTGAACTGAATTATCGAGACTGGAAAACAAATTTAAATTACCAGTCATATGATTACTGCAGCCTAAATATAAGTACCATATGTCATGCAAAATTTCTTGGACAATCTTGCATTCAATTGGAGATCCATATGCCATTAATATTGCGCTTGAATGAGTACTAGTGTTGGTCGAATGATTTGGGCTTTTCCTTCCTTGGTCATATTGTTTATTCCTGCATTCATATGCATAATGACCAAATTTATTACAATTATGACATTGAATTTTTTATTTATAAAAAATGTGACCACTTGGCTAACTTGGGTTCTCATTCTGTCCTCTACCAGTGGCATTCGTAGGACTACTGCTACGCCCTCCTCTTCCTGGAGAGTTGTTTCTCCCCTTGCCTCTACCACGGCTTATGGATGATTGTGCTACAAATGCACCTTCAAATGATGTATTTGTTCTATTGATTATGTGTTCATGATTGATGAGTGAAGCTTGCAACTCATTAATGCTAAACATTGATGTTGATGTATTTGCAACTTCGAAATGTATTCACTTATATATCTTATATTTTATTTCATTGTACTCCGATGTTCCTATCGGGAGAATCATTAATATAATAAAGTCATGTAAAGTCATAGAGGTTAACCCTCCATTGTATGTTGGGGAAATAGTCCCCACAGTCGAGGGGTACTAGGGTTATTAGACTCTCCTAGTGAAGTCGGCCCTGGTAAGTAATTCTCAAGTGGAAAACTAGTTGAAATAGAGAGTGAGTCTCTCTATTTGAAACACACACTCACTCAACTATAGCGCATGAGTGAGAGAAGAGGAGTTCACACAAGTGAGAGAGAGAACAATTGTCGAAGATCATCTTTTTCTCTTTGGGTTTTACTTTTTCTATTGGTGCTCACTCTATCTCTAAGGAAGTTGCGGGGTTTTCTCCTTTATGGTTTCCCTGGGGAAAAATCTTTGTGTCTCTTGTCTCTTGTGATTATTGTTGTGCATGTTATTCTCTCAGATAAGAACCTAGACCATATTGCTTAAATAATAAAAATATAACATGGTATCAGAGCTAACATGAGAAGAAGACACTGTGCAGCTCAAGAATCTAGGGATTCTTAATTTTGGGTTCTCTCTCCACATATCATTCACAAAAAGAGGCTAGGATAACTCTCCATTGAAGGGCACATCTTTCTGTCGAAGCAGAATTTGATTCTGGGCATTTTTAGTTTTTGACTTGTCACTACTGCAGGAAATTAGGACTTTTCACAGAAGAGGAATTTTTGAGTGAGCTCGGAATAGGATGTCTCTCCTCCTCAAAATTGAAATTTAGAGACCAAGATTAAAAAATTTGGTTGGGTAAAAATCCGGGAAATTCAAACTCTAATTTCACCCTGGACCTAAAAACCTTAAAATGCTAAAACTAGTAGTTTTGGTACATTCGCTATATATCGATATTGGAGAAGGGTCAAGAGCTGAAACCTTTATGGGCCGAATATAAATTCCTGATTTACCTTGTGTAAAAGTTTCAGCATCATATTCTCAATATTTTGGGAGATATGATTCCTCCAAATCATGGTTCCATCCTATCCTAGAATTCATCTCTGAAAAGAACACCTTGGGAGAATTGCTATATCTCGGGCTATGAAGTTCCAAATAAAATTTTGCAATATGTTCTAGATAGGGCATGGAATTTAATTTCTGTGGTAAAATTTCCAGACCCTGAAGGTTAAACCGTGACACGTGGTAGTCTATACAAGTTCTCCATGCTAAACAGTATTGAAATAAGTCACCTTGGGAAAACGCTCATAAGTCCCAATTGGTGAAACCAATTCTACTCAAACCTATGGTTTTCAAAAAAGGACAAATGATGCTACCACAGTACAAAATTTCTGGCATAGATAATCATTACTTTAGTAGATATGACAAAAACAATATTAGAGATTTTTATAGAAGAAATTGGAAAACTAGGGCTTCCTGTTCCAAGAGCTTTCCTCCAGTGTTTTTAGAAAAGGAGTACATTGTACATATCACCTTAAAGAGGCCCATATTTCTATCCAATCATATTTGAAATATTCCAAGTTTTGAAAATTAGGGTTTCTCTGACAAACCCTAGATCAACTAGCTCCAGAACCATGATGGACACCTCAAATCAGTAAGATCTAAATTTTTTCTATTTACATTTGAGGTTCTCATTTAAAAATGACTAATCACACCATCTTGATGACAATCTTGGTGAATTTAAAAACTTCCAAGTATGGAAGTATCGGACCTCCGTGATCCTTGAAGAAATTGACTTGGATTAGTATTTCAGTAAGAAAGGTCTAGGAGCCAAAGCGAGATGAGGCTAAGGCTAGAGCCAAGAGAATCATCATATCATCCCTAAAGACACCAAAATAAAGTGTTCGATGCTATGACAAAGAAGTCAAAGAAAAATAAGATATTGTTATAACCACCTTGAATGGCCTCCTAGGATCATGGGATTCATTCATTCGAGGAATGTGTGTTAGAAGGAAGTGATTACCTTCAGTAGAATCTGGGAAGAGCACACACAAGAAGAAGCTTAACTCATAATAAGATAAAATAAGATGGGAGCAACTGAAGGTCTAGCTCTCACGATTCAAAGAAGATCCCCCAAGTGATGAGGAATATGAAGGACTCAATTCTTGAAGAACCTTTTATCCATATTAGCATTTGGATAAGAAATGATGATGCCATGAATGAAGAAGATGATGAAGTAGAATACTTAAGAAGGAGTCTACCCACAAAAAAAATAAAGATAAGTATTCAATTTTCATTTCTTGATATTATTTTGTTATGCATTTTTTTATATTCAGTTAATGTGCTATGCATGATATAATGTTTGCATTAATGACAATATACTACTAATATGCATGTGATGGGTAAGTAGCCCATGGTGCTATACAACTCTCCATTGCTACTTATCTAGAATGAAACCTCTTTGCTGACACATTGGATTAGTGCACAAACTCAATGATGTCATGGTAGAGATGGAAGGCATCTAGAAAGTTTCCGTAAGATATGGATGAATGTTGTACTGGCTAAAATAGTTGCATGATTATATATTTATGCATAAAGAATTTTTCATTATGAATATTCCTTATGAAATGTTTCTAACCATACAACTAATGTATTTGACTTGTATGAAAGATCGCGTACAATCGCCTACAAGAAAATAAGGATGAGACTTGTTCCGAAGAACAAGTGATGACAGTTCGAGAAATAATGCAAGATGAAAAATAATATGATGATACTTTCAAAGAAAGAAAGAGGGATCAGAAACAATGCAGTTATGTGACACTGTTGAGGGACATCATTGATGCAGATCCTTCCTACTATGAATAAATAGCCAAGAAGAAAGGGAAGGACTTCACGAGTTCAAGAAGAATGATGTCTAGGATGCATTATCAAGACCTGAAGGGAATTCCGTAGTATCTTCTGTATGGATCTACAAAATCCAACATGCAGTAGATGGAAACATCATTGGATACAAGGCAATATTCGTAGCATGAGGCTTCTCACAGAAAGAAGGCATAGACTACGAAGAGACATTTGCAGCCACTGGAACTTGAGACACATGAAAGGAAGACTCATGTGTGCAAATTAAAGAAGGCCTTATCCAAGCTCAGAAATCATCCATGGGATAACACATACATGAGGATCTTGAAGATCACCTAGAGTGATGAAGATCTTAACCTTTTCTAAAAGGTTGAAAATGAAATCCTATATAGGATGACAAGCTCACAGATGGGTGTGAGAAGACCTTTTGAAAAGGTTCAGGATCTTGGTATCTAGTGACCCTAGATGGATACATAGAATATTAGTAGCAGAGGAAGCTACTTGTCACTCCAGGACAAATTTTTTTAATACATATAGTACAAAAGGCAGAGGGAGAATGATGTTCCACTTCAGAGGGAGTGACTGCAGAAGATCCTGAGGTTCAACATGATATGATAGGATTGAAATATTACTGATGGCTCTAAGCTTTACTAGGACTAAAGCGGAATCCAACCTTTTCTTCATAGTTGAAGATAGAAGACCATTGATGCTCTTGTTAGATGTCGATGAATTGTTCCTGACAGGAAAAGAGGAACTCATTAAAGGTGCAAGATGAAGACTTGCTACTGAGTTCGAGATGAAACAATTGGGTATGATGCACTACTTTCTAACCATGGAGGTGTGACAAAATGCAGATGGAATATCCCTTGGACAAGGGAAGTATGCAGTGGAAATCCTGAAGAGGTTCGGGATGATGGAATGCAAGGCCATGACCACACCTATGGCATCGAACCTGAAGCTATTGTGTATTTATCTCTTGGTAGAATTTTAGTGAGCATATCTTCAATTTTTTCATATGTATTTATATTTTCCAAGTCTAAATTCCCTTCTTCCAACACTTTCTAAATCCAATGATACCTTAGATCAATGTATTTGTCCCTTGAGTGAAATATTGATTTTTTCACTAAGTGAATAGCAATTTGACTATCACAATACAACAAATACTTGTCTTTTTTTATTCCCAACTCTCCTCAGAATCATTCCATCCACACCATTTCTTTCAAATTCTCTAGTGTAGCCATTTATTCTGCCTCTGTTGTGGAGAGAGACACTACGTTTTGTAGCCTAGACACCCAGGACATTGTTGCACCTGTAATGTATAAGTAAGCAGTGCTATACTTTATACTATCCACATCTCTATCCATATATGCATTTGTAAAACCTTCAAGCACAATATTATCACCAAAACCTAAACAATGATCAATAGTTCTCTTAAGATACCTAAAAATCCACTTTACTACCTCCCAATGGTGTTTTCCTGGATTAAGGAATCTGCTCACAACTCCCATTGAATGTGCAATATATGTTTTGTACATACCATGGCATGCATCAAGTTTCCAACCGATGAATCATAGGGACTCTTTCTCATTTCTTCCTTCTTCTTATCACGATGAGGGCATAAATCAATACTTATCTAGAAGTGGGAAACAAGGGGTGTACCAACAAGCTTGGAATCCTTCATATGAAACATGTCAATCACTTTCTCAATATATTTCTCTTGTGACAACCACAACCTTTTTTTCTTTTCGTCATGCATAATATTTATACCCAATATTTGTTGTGATAGAGTCTCAGACCCTACTAAGTCACAAGTTACTGGTATATCTAGCTTGTGGATTATTGGATACTCTCTTGGGAGGTTTCTCTTCCCATGGTTAAAAAAAATAAGACCAAGAATAACTCTTATTGATGACATTTTAACAACTAGAAAGAAAATTTCTATAAATTCAATACCTTGCTTATTTTCCTTCCCTTCATGTTTTATTCTGTACAACCACTTGTTCTTTAAAACATTTCTTCCTTTCATCCATTCAACCAAATTCCATGTGTTATTTTCATGTAGGGATTTAAGCTTTCTTACATATTATTTTTCCATTTGATGTTATTATCTCCTTCACACACTTGTTGAAAACAAGTAGGTTCACCTTCATCAGTCCATAAAAATATATCCTAAGGGGGGATACCTATGTGAAGGCCTATGTGTCCTAGTAGACCTGCGAATTGGTAAATTTTGTGGCAATATTTCTCCCAATGGTTGTCAATTTTGTTGATCTTCATGTTCTTTTTGTTGTTGGCCATTTTCATTTTTATACATTGGAAGATGATTATTTCCAATAGTATCTTCTTGTAATGGTGGTTGATTTTCCTATTGATCTTAAATTTCAACAAATTTCTGCACCTCCACACCTTTGTCAACACTTTTAAACATTTGATCTTCATTAAAAATGACATCCTTGCTTCTAGTAAGTTTCCTTTTTACAATATCCCATAATCGGTAACCTAACTCATTATCAACATATCCTAAGAAAATGCATTTAAATCACTTTTGATCCAACTTGGACCTCTATTACTTACAAATATGCACATATTCTTCACAACCAAAAATTCTCAAGTGATTCTAACATAAATCATTACCAGTCCATACCTTTTCAGGAATTCCACCATCCAATGCAGTTGTGGGGGAGCGATTTATTAAGTAGCAAGCAGTACAAACAACCGCTACCCAAAAAAATTTAGGCAAACCAAAATTTGAAAGCGTACTTCTCACCTTCTCCATTATTGTCCGATTCGTTCTCTCAGTTGTTCCATTTTGTTGTAGGCTACTAGGAACAATTTTTACATGCTTTTTACTACAATATTCTTCAAAGACATTGGAGCAAAATTTCCCACCATTATCTATTCTAATATATCTTAATAATATGTTAGTTTCCCTTTCAACAACCATATGAAATTTCTGAAAAGTTTCAAAAAATTGGTCTTTACTCTTAATAAGGAAATCCCACACTTTTTTTGAAGCATCATCAATAAAAGTGACAAAATAAGTAGCCCCTCCTAGTGATTTTACATTAATTGTGCCACAACATGGCCACAAACATCATAATGTATCATATCTATATTTATGTATCTCTTTTAGGGCCATCCCTAATAAAATCTACTCTTCTTTGTTTACCCACGATACAATGCCCACAAAAGTTAATTTTTGTACCATTTATTCCAGGTAAAAGATTTTTCTCAAGAAGGATTTTTAATCCTTTTTCAGTCATGTGCCCAAGTATTTTATTTCATAATTCTGATGTATACTCTTCCTTTACAACACCAACAATATCCGATTTCTCCACGTTTTGTTTTAATGTGTAGAGAGCACTGCTTTTCTTCCCCTTTGCCATAATGAGTGAACCCTTTTACAATTTTCCAACTGCCATTTCCAAACACTATGTGGAAGCCTTCATCATCTAGCTTCCCAGTGAAAATTAGTTTCATTCCAAGATATGGTACATGTTTGACCCGTTTAAGCAATAAATTACAACCATCTTTTTTTATATTAAAATGTCTCCTACTCCTTCAATATTACAAAGGTTGTTATCACCCAAGTGAACTTATCCATATTACCAAATTTATAGGGTGAACCTTACCCATGTTACCAAATTTATAAGAAAATAAAATTATATTTACGTTGGGTAGCATGGTAGGAGGCACCATAATATAAAATCCAATCACTATCATGACTTGAAGTATAAAGACATGCATGTTCATAAGAAACGGTAATTAATACCTCACCTTCTATGCAATGGCAGTAATTTCTTCATTTTTGTTGTTGTTGGCCTCCTTGTGCTCATTTTGTTCCCCTCTTAATATTTTGCAATAATTTTTAATATGGCCTTGTTTTCCACAACGACAACAAGTTATTATTTCACACCTGGACTTTGACCTTCCTCTTGAAATCAATCTACTTGATTTGTCTCGATATGGTTTCCTTCCATGATCACCAAGGGTTAATGCCTCCATATTTTCCATCACCTCTCCCAAAAATTTCCCATATATTTTGCCATTTAATAAACTATTAGAAACATCTTCAAAACATAATTTACCTTTTGGTGTAGTATTGCTTATGGTGACCACCAAGTTGCTCAAGAGTAAAAGGTCTCTTCATGAAATATAATTTGTAATGAAGTGAGCTAGTTCAACACTATGTGTAGCTCATTTAAATGTTCCACTACTGAACTTCCTTCCTTCATTTTTAAATTAAACAACCTTTTCATTAAAAATAATTTATTGATCATAAATCATTGACTACAGTATCACGTTCATATAAATCATGAAACTTTTTTCATAAATATTTGGTTGACCTTTATTGTGAGACATGAAAATATACTTTGTCTGCCAAATATTGTCGAATAGTGGCAATTGTCTTTCGATCTAACTTCTCCCTGAATTGGTAACTGCAAATCTCTCAAGGTGAGAATATCTTCCATTTTAGATCTCCATATGGTAAAATTTATCACGATAAGATTTTCAATGCTTATGGTTGATTCCATCACAACCGCTTGTAGATGATCCATACGCATACCTAATCTCCAAGAAAAAAGGACGTGGCTCTGATACCACTGTTAGAAAAACAACAACCAATAACAATTTATGGATTTCAAAACAATATAATAGATTGCTTAAATCATAGATCTAATGTCCTCCCTGAATAATACAACCAATTTAGATCCATATCTAATAATTAATTTTCTTCATCACATAAAATTGCAGATCTATATAAAATGAATTATTGAGACATAAAGAAAAATTCACATAGATAAAAATTGAACACCAAAATCTTAGGTGGAAAACCCAATCTAACCAAGTACTTCAAAACTTGTACCTCTAAAGCACCCAAATGCTATACCAACAATATATATTTATATTGTTTCAATAAACAAATATCACTGCCACAAACCATGGGCCAAAGGCCACTTGCCCAAAACTATGGTTAAAAAAACTTATATAGCTAATTTTAGCCAATTCCAATAATACAATAAAAAAAAATGACAACCATTTATTTTATTTCAATAATATTTAATCTCACACACAATACGTTGAAATATTAATTTAAATTTTATACTATTTAATAATTTTATTAGCTTTACAAATATGTATAAAAAATATATTATAAATATTATTTCAAACATAAATTATTAAATGTAACATTAAAATTTAAACATCAAATAAAAATAATAATTAAAACTTAAATTAAAAAGTCAACAAATTTGGTACATCTCATTTCAAAACTGAATTTATATAAATTCCTTTTAAAACCTAATGCATAGGTTGTCTCGTTAGCCATGTCTATGTCTTGAGATCCACTAATATTTCTATTTTTATACCCATAATAAATTTAAAATGTTTCTTTTCAGTTTTTTTTCTCTAATAATTTTGCAATTAACATTATTTATTTATTTGAAGTCGTAGCAATATGGTAAACAATTGAATTGTGATATTGGAAAACTAAATATTTATGTAATTTGATCAAGAAAATTTATTTGTTTAGATTATATATATGTTTGTGTTGAATTTAATTATTTATAAAATAATACAGTGGTTCTACAAGTGCCTTTAAATAGTACAAACAAATATAATAACTGAATTAAGTTATTTATAAAATTAATTATTTATAAATTTGTTGTAATGTGAAATAAGAAATTATAAACATTTATTTGTTAAATAAAATAAAACATAAATAATTGTATCTATTTATTAAAAAATTATTTATAAATGTTTATTTAAATAAACATAAAGAAAATTAAAATTTAATTATTTAATGTTTTAGGTTTATGATAAAACTCTCATAATCAAATTATATTTCCATTCATAATATATTATCTTATTATCAAGTTACTTACACGCATTTGATTTATACCACAACTTTAAGTCACAAAATACAAGCAATTGGAAATCTCTTAGCTTGGAAGGTGGGAGATGGATCTTTACCTCTTATTTGTAGAGACGACATTATGGGGACCGAGAGTAAAGCTCTCTTCTCATTGATTGGGCATCGCAATCATAGGAGCGTGACTACGGTAAGGGATGCAACATGTTTGTATGGTCTTTTCAGATTGATGTGGGTGTGCAAATCGGTGGAGTCGCTTGAATTGAATGGGAAAATTGAGAATGAGTGAGATGGATGGGTGGAGGAAATACACAAAGGTATCAGTAACTTGTAACTTGACTGATGACAAGGATAGACTGATATGGATGGGTAACAAGGTCGTTGGTAAAAAAAAAAGGTGAGAAAGTGTTGTGGAAAGTACAAACTCGCTCGTAGGAAATGTAAAATCTTTATGTGGTTTGTTCTTAAGTAAAGTGTACTCACCTAGGACATGGTGAGGAAAAGAGGTATAGAGGGGTTGAGTAAGTGTACTCACTTAGGACATGGTGAGGAAAAGAGGTATAGAGGGGTTGAGTTGGTGTATCTTGTATCTGTAGGAGGAGGAAACCATCATTCACTTGTTTTATGATTGTTATTACTCTAAATTGGTTTAGAAAGGATTGAGTGAGGTGTTACATATGGAGATCTATTGGGATGTAGGTAGCATTGAAGATAATATTAAGCTTTGTTTTGAAAAGACTCATTATAAGTCTATGAGATGCATTGAGTTTCTGACTCTTTGGTCTATATGGAGAGTTAGAAATTTGAAATGGTTTTTGACAATAGGTACATACCTTCCTTTGTGATCATTGGTAAGTTTTTAGAGCTTCTTAGCTCTTTTAAAGAATTGGAGTTTGTGATAAAGGTAACGGTGCCAAAAATTCTTACGAAGGTAGCGATGGGGAGTAAGGGGTTCTTTGATGGGGCATATGATGAGGAGATTTGTGGTCTAGGGGGTCACATCACTATTTCAGAGATAGGATTAGTGAGCTTCAAGGAAAATAGTGGACATAGTACAACTAACAAGGCGGAAGGATTGACGTTAAGAGAACTGCTGAAGCTTGCTATATAGGAAAAAATAACATCTCTCTAGGTGTATGGGGACTCTAATCTATGGATGGAATTCATGGCAAAATAAAAGTTCTCCATAATATCTATTTGATGATGATTAACGTCCAATGAGACCAATTTTGGTCTATCAGACCTTAAGAATAATAATACTTGGTTTACTTTAAAATCTTGCTCTTGTGCTAAAAAAGATTTCCAAGATCACTATAGTTTTGGCAAGTTAGGAAGTTATAAAGGTTTGTATTGTAGCAAATACTATGAAACTCAGATCTAATGTGGGTGTAAGCAAGACACTCTAAGAGAAAGTGTTTTTCATCCTAAACACTCATAGACTCACACATATGAAAAACCCTTTCTGCCCATGGAGTTTTAGGAATAGACCAACACCATGTTTCGCTATGGAGTTCATGAGAGTTCATTCTAATCTTGACTATATTAATTTTATTTCGTGATCTAGATACTGCCGAGAGATAATTTTGATCTTCCAAGTTAGGATTAATGACCTTATTATAGTATCCTAATTTTCTGCAAAATGAATAATAATATTTTTGACATTATCAATGTTTTGCAAAATGTCGTTTTGATCAATGCACCAATGGTTTAACTAGGCCATGGTATCTTTACACCAACACCACTTGAGGTGTAGTTGGTTTTGACTTGAGTTTAAAGCAATTTTAGGAAGTCTATTGTTTCCCGTGTTATTTGTCTTATGCTTTGGTAGCAGGTACCTAGTCATAGCCATGATCTTGATGGGGGAAAGACCCACTTCTATGAGGAGAATAGGATAAGGCGTATTTCTTTTAATTTAATTTTGAGGTGATAAGTTATAAACCGCTTCCAGATTTGCTCAATCTTCCTCCAACATTCTCTAGAAATGTTGCATCCCCATACTTCACAACCATACAAGATAACAGGGATGATAAGAGTTTCAAAGAGGAACTTCTTTGTACCCCACATGACTAGATTGGATGTTTTATAGCTATTTTCAATACCAAAATAAGATTTCCACCCACCATTAATCATTTTCTCAATTCTATAGTTCCAATTGAGCTTGTGATGAATATCAATTCCCAAATACCTATAAGAAGTCATTGTCCTCTAGATTTATCTTATAATAAATAAAATTTGCATATTTGTCTTTTGTTAACAGAACTCAATTGGCTACACTTGAGTTATCGCCGAGTCATAAAAATTTCACGTCGGGACTTCGACAAGTCGAAATTTAAACTTGACCAAAATATTTTGACAAGTTTTTTTAAAGACTAAATTTGGTCGGACTTTTCGACCCGGCTCCTTTTACCTCAACAAGTTCTTACTTATTAGTTTTACTCAACTTTGACAAGTTTTACTTTGACCAATAGACTTCGATCAGTTTACTTCAACCGACTTACTCGACAAGTTTACTTCGACCGTTTTACTTCGACTTAACCACTTTTAGTCAAATTTCATAAAGGATGTTTCTTAGTCTTGAGACTTAAGAAATGAATAATATTTTTCACCGACCAGTAACATGAAGTAAAACTTGACACAACAACAATTTGAAGAATTACAAAATCATATAAGCAAACATTCAGGAAGACTTGAGTCAGCCACTCTGTTGTAAAACCTCGAACTTTTACTGGGTGAAATGTTTATGGATTCTTTGATCTTTCACTCAAACTGTAAATGTGAACAACATTTACTCAAGTAATTCTTGAGAGAATGTGCAGCTAAATAAACATGTATTCAACCATAAACTATTTTATTTATATAACTTGTCGGGACATTACAGAGAACTATATTCCGTAAATCCAAACTTGAAAATTTACAGAGATATTTTACCTTTTATAGAGCTTCGGCTCTGTTATAGCTCCATGTTAACGATATAATTTTAAAAATTATTAGTAAGTTTTATTTTATAGGGTCATACACCAACTAGCTTAGGCTAGACTTGTGGGTTAGGGAGCTTTAACTCCCCACAAGTGTTAAATTTCAGACGTAGAGTGGCCTATCACTAGGTAAATCCTTGGTTCTATCACTGTATCTGGGAAGCTCCTCTCAAACGG
>LPNX010382185.1:51981-94978 GCA_001517045.1 Pseudotsuga menziesii
AGAAGACAACAAAGTCTGAAAATGCCAAAAAGTACTTTAAAAATGTGTTTTTTTGTGTATGCATGACTCTCCTTATGTGCAACTCGCGCATCACTCGTGACTCTTGTGTTTTGCAAGTCGCGCATGCATATATTCATGGGTTTCTCTTGTGAAAACTCACGTATCATGCGTGGGTTGTCCTCCTTCATAGTCGCGCATCTGTTTCTTAACATTAAAACATAAAAACATGCCTTTTTGAGTTAGTTTGGGTAGTTATGCAACTGACTCCTTTAGTTGTAACCACTTTGGCTTCGCCCCTAACTCTTCTTCATCATATAAATAGAGGTAGGGAGGTCCATGAAAGGGGACTTGGATTTTATGCATTGTTATGCTAGAGGAATCAGGACTCTCTTTGCCCACACCTTTGCCCTGGAGGTCTTCCCTTAGTGTTGCAGAGCTTGGAGGCTGAGTTCTTTGGAGAAGAGAAGCAGCAGAACCAGATCAAGGTTTCGTGAGGTGCCAAACTTGAACAGAAGGTATACTTGTACTTGTTTTCAGGATTAATAAAGATGTGATGTCCTTCTTCTTCCCAAATCATTGTTCAATGTGTGATTGAATTTATGTTTCTGATCATATGATGATGTTATTCAGATCTTTTGTTTATGTTTATTTGATTATCATTTCTTTATATGTGGTCATAATGGTGCAGGTCTCTTGGAGCGAGAGGAGCAAGAAGAGGATTGAAGAAAAAACTTGGACCAACCTTCAATTAACTAGGTGTGGACCTTTCTCATCTCTGAAACTTGCTGTTATATGCTTGCTGAACATTGTGCATCTCTCTTTCAACCCCAGTACGTTGATGGCCTCTTAAACCCTAGCCATAGGACACTTTCCTTTACAACAGGCTCTCAACATTTTCAAACACATAGAAGCTTGAGCTTCGACACTGTTCTCTTCACTCTCTGCTCAGAATTATCTCTTTGATTGACAATATCTTCTTTTATTTATAGGCAAACTAAGATTGCTTCTCCATGAATCTACTGACTCAACATTAAACACTGTAATAACTATCTACCTTAAAATTTAGCTCGAAAAATTTAATTCGATAGGTTTATATATCAGAGTTGTGAACTCTTCAATCTTGTCAGACTATCCGATAGAAGCTGAACTGATACGGACTTTGACAAAGTCGGCTGAGATTTGAAATGGAACTGCGATTAATTAATATTTCCAACACTCCCTTTTAATTATGAGCGTATGGGGATCTCAAGAAACCAAATATTACAAAATGTTTCATAGCATCAACTTGCTCTATGCATGACATAGTTCATTGTGCAGAACTTGTCATTCCAATATAACTTCGCAAATACTAGAATGTATCCCTCGACAATGGTTTTGTAAAGATGTCTACAACTTGATCTTCATACCTGCAAAATTCTAAACAAATTTCCTTGTTTTTCACCATCTCTCTTATGAAATGAAATATTGTGTTGATGTGTTTGGTTCTCTTGTGGAACACATGATTCTTTGATAATGCAATGGATGAATTGTTATCGCAGAAAATGGTTGTTGGTTCTTTCTAGTTCTGCGATAGATATTTCAAAATTCTCTGCATCCAAATGACTTGACATGCAACACTTGTAGCTGTGGCATATTCTACTTCTGCTAAAGACATAGTTACTATGTGATTTTTCTTTGAATCCCATGACACAACACCTATACCAAAATGAAATGTGCTCTTCCTGTCATCTATGCTACATCCATTTTCACTGTCAATGTATCCAATTAGTTTAAAATTTTCTGAGGTTTAATACATAATGCCAAGGTATTTTGTGCCACTTTCATAGCTCATAATTCATTTACCCGCTTGCCAATGAGAGTCTTTTGTTGAATCCATGAATCTTGAGATTAGACTTAATCCATACATGATGTCTGGTCTTATCATTGTTAAATACATAAGGCTTCCAATCAGCCTTTTAAACAGCGTAGGATCTAGAGCTGATCCATAATCATCCTTGCTCAATTTTAAACATGTGATTACTGGTGTTGGGGATGTCTTGAAATTAGAGATGTGAAATATTTTCAAAACTACACTTGCATATTTTGATTGTGATATAAAAATACCACTTTCAGTTTGTTAAACATTAATTCCCCAAAAAACTTCATGAGCTCCAAATCAGTCATTTCAAATTCACTTTCCATGACTGCTTTAAAATATTTAATGCCAAAGTCATCAATAAATATTAAATCATCTACATACAGGAAAACAATTAACATCTTACCTTGATCATTAACTTTGGTGTACAACTTCGGTTCACTTTCACTTCTGTGAAATCCATTTTCGGTGACTCTAGGAATCAATCCGACAATACCAAGCTCTAGGAGCTTGCTTCAACCCATAGAGTGCCTTTTTCGGCATGTACGCTTTATGCTTTTGAACTGGAACTTCATATCCTTTTGGATTCTCCACGTATACTTCCCCTTCTAGATATCCATTCAAAAATGTTGATTTAACATCCATTTAATAAACAAACCATTTTTTTTGTGCATCAATGGCCAAGACTATTCTGACTGTATCCATGCGTGTGACAGGTGCAAAAGTTTCATTGAAGTCTATGCCAAGATTTTGTGTGAACCCTCTTGCGACCATTCTTTCTTTTTGCTTCTACACACTCCCATCAATATCTTGCTTGGTCTTGTAAATCCATTTGACGATGATTACATATTTATCTTTTGGTACACATACCAGCTCCCATGTTTGATTCTTCTCAATGCATTCTATTTCTTCATCCATGGCTTGTGCCCATACTTCTTCTTCGATAGCTTCTTCAAATGTTTGTGGACCATACATAGGAGTGGCATAATGTAAAGAGAGAGAATGAATTTGGTGTACCAACTTCATATATTTCTGTTTGAAATGCATCATGAAAACCAATGTTGTCATTTTCTTTCTTGCTTTCTTCCTTGAATGCAACTCTTGTATTTGTCTTTCCTAAGTTGTTCATTGTTACACAGTGTACAATTTTAGCTAATGGTGGAGGCTGTGTTGTGTTGGGAGAAGATGTTCTCAACGTTTCAGTCCTCAATCTAGGACCATCCTCAGGAAACTAAATCAGCTCAATTAAAAAGATTGATCCTCATTGTCTATTAATGTTGATCAAAGGTGAGAAAATTAGCTTTTTAGGGACTACTTTGATCAACCTTTAGACTTCCTTCATTCTTATTAATTTTAAATTTTAATTTTTAAATTTTAATTTTATTGAGTACAGGTTTCCATGCTTCACTAATTTGTAGTCCATCATCTCTATTTAAGTTATTTTTCTGTAGTTCTATTTCGAGAGCTTCCCATATTTTTCTTTTCTCATAATGATCAATTTTTGCTATGAATTTAGTGTCCTCTATGCATAGATGGTGTCCTGTGTGGTGGTAGTGCCATGCCAAAGCTGATTTCTTGACTCTGTTGTGTTTAATGTCAGCTATGTGTTCCTTTAATCTTATTTGAAAAGATCTACCTATCTCCCCAATGTATTGTTTGCCATAAATACAAGGAATGGAGTAAAATTCTCTATGTAGGCTGGGATTTATGGAATCCTTTGCATGGTATAACATGGTCCTTAGTGAGTTAGGAGGGGAGAAGGAGACTTTGAAGTTTTCCTTTCTTAGAATTTTAGCAATCTTCTCTGTGGTACCTTTTATGTATGATAGGTTAATATTCTTAGTCACCTCTTTTTCTTTGTTATTTTCTGTTCTAGGTGTTTTCTTTGCCTTCAGGATAGCTTTATTGACTTGTTCCTCATTGTACCCATTCATTATAAAGACCTCTTTAAGGTGTCTTAACTCTTTCTCAATGTGCTCTTCGTCTGATAATCTCATTGCCCGGGTGACAAGGGTGTTAATGACACCAATCTTTTGTGTTGGGTGGTGGTGTGATTTGGCGTGTAAGTAGCGATCCGTGTGCGTCTTTTTTCTGTGGACCTAATGTGACAAGGTACCATCATTGCGTTTGGATATGAGGATGTCTAGAAAAGGTATGCTTCTGTTTTCTTCTAGCTCCATTGTGAATTTTATGGTTTTGAACTGTTTGTTTAGATGTTCAAAGAAACCAGAAATGTCCGCTTTATCATGTGGCCAAATTACATTTGTATCGTCTACATATCTTTTCCACATATCTGGTTTAAGTGGATAAGAATCAATTGCTAGTTTCTCGAATTTCTCCATAAACAAGTTGGCTACGATTGGAGATAGGGGAGACCCCATCGCGACACCTTCTACTTGCTCATAAAAACATTCGTGAAAGGTGAAAAAAGTTGACTTTAAGCACACTCTTACCAATTCCATTGTTTCCTCGTTCGTGATTTCTTTGATGGTTTTAATGGCTTCTTCTATCGGAATTTTAGTGTAAAGTGAGACCACGTCGAAGCTCAATAAGGTTGTCTTCTTCTTTTATTCTTTCCCTCTTGATCTCGTCAACCATGTCTGTGGATTTTTTTACAAAGGAGTCTGTGTGTCCAACCAAATGTTTCAGTTTACCCACCAAGTATTTCTCCAATATGTATGTCGGCAACCCTATGGTATTCACAATCGGCCGTAGTGGTATGTTTTGTTTATGTACCTTCGGTAGTCCATAAATTCAAGGAATGATAGGGATTTTTCGTAATAGTTTCTTCTTCGTTTCCTCATCCAAGGAAGACTTCATAATGGCAGCAGTTACCTCTCTAACGATCCTCTTGTTTGGGTCGCTCGTCAGCTTTTTATAACTCTCGGTGGCAAGGTGCTTCAGCATTTTTCAGTCATACTCTTCCTTGTCCATCACCATTGTGGCATTCCCTTTGTCAGCCTTTACGACTAGAATGTTTTTATTGTTTCTCAGGGTATGTAATGCATTCTCCTCCTCCTTGGATAGGTTCATTTTCGGTGCTTTTTCTTTTCTCAAAGTCACTGCACAGTCCTGCCTGAGTACCTCCGCCTTCTCTGTTGGTAGGTCTTTAATAGTGTGTTCAATGTCACAGATCAGTCATTTGCTTGGAACATTCTTTGGAGCGACCACAAAATTCAAACCGTATTCTAATACGTGCAGTGTTGTCTCATTTAACACCATGGCTGACAGGTTGACCACGTTTATTTTGGGTTGCATATTGTTCAATGCAATATTATCATCGTTTTGAGTATCATTTCTTAGCAGGAACTTTGCGAGTTTTCTATCTTGTTTCTGGGTTATCTCTTCTAGTTTCTTCTCCATTTTGCATGCCAACGACGCCTCAACCTCTATCCATAAATCTGTTTTGATAGAATTTGCCAGTTTGAGATGTAACCTGAAGAGTTTTTTTGATAGCGAATTGATGCATCTCCTTGTGTGCCTCATTTCTGATCTTATTAGGGCAAAGCTTGTGTTTTGGAAGACTTCACTGTTCCTGGGGAGTGAGAGGTGATGTTTAATAGTTGCGAAGCATGGAATTACCTTATTATCTCTATATTTCTTAAGGAATGAGAGATCTGATAATTTGTGAGCTAAATTTAAAATTAATAAGAATGAAGGAAGTCTAAAGGTTAATCAAATTCGGCCCCAAAAAGCTAATTTTCTCACCTTTGATCAACATTAATAGATAATGAGGATCGATATTTTTAATTGAGCTGATTTAGTCTCCTGAGGATGGTCCTATATTGAGGACCGAAACATCAAGAACATCTTCTCCCAACACAACACAGTCTCCGCCATTAGTTAAAATTTGTCTTTCCTTTCATGTATGGAATTATCCTCAAGGGAAACAAGCGATTTCTTGTCATTGACACTTTCGCTATCAATCGGTTGCTTGGACACTTGTCCTTAATCACCCTATGATTATATTCTATATAAACTTTGTATCCTTTTTGTATTAGCTATCCAATGCTCAACAAATTATGTTTCAGACCTTTGACATGATAGACATCAAGAATAAACTTACTCTCCCTCTATTTGGTTAGAATACCAACAATACCTTTTCCCAAAACAGTGACTTGGTGTAACATCCCCTTACTATCTCGATCAGAAAACACGAAGCGTAAGTAAAAGGAAATGTAAGTATTGTTCCTAAATTCATCAAATTGTGGATGAATTTAATAGGGTTAGGAGGCTGAAATCTTGGCACGGCTAAAAGATGATTTGGGGATGAATCCACCAGGGGGAAGAGTAAAAGATGAGTAAAGTCTTAGGGATCTAGTAAATTTTAACCTGGTGTTGTCATGATGTCAATGGCATAGCCAAAGGAAGTTAATGACCATAAGTAACGGTAATTTACATGCTCATCAAATTATGGATGAGAGCAGCATTTAGTAAACAAAAATTAACCTTGTTTTCTTATTACACTTACCACCATCTGCGTTTTAGAAAAACTGTTGGCGTATGTGAAAGAGAACCCTACCCGATAATGACTAGTCTTCTTATCCAACCTTCTCTATTATACAACCTTATTTAGTAGCATAAGGAGAGGTTACCTTCCTCCTAGTCATAAATTTGAACAAAAAGGCCAATGGTTGAATGGGTAGGGCTCAAACGAAAACCTCATGTGCCACCTCTCCTTCGCACTGGCCATAACTAATGATCGGGAGAGATCCAATGATGAGACACCGTGTTTTTCCTTTTCCCTGCACGAAGGAAGGTGCTTTTTACATAAGTATTGCAATGTAAGTTTGGTATTGTATCATTGTATTGTAAGATGGCATCATAGGATAGGATCGCAGATCATAAAGACTGCATTATAAGATTGTATAAATAGGTTTCATCATAACGTTGCGTCATACGATAATAATGATTTTTTATAGATCTGTAAGGGTGGGGTATAACGTTTTAAGTATAATGTTTTATATATAACGTTTTATAAATATAAGAAAGAAGATAAAGATATTGGTATATGATGTTTTGTAGATCTGTTAGAATGGGGTATCACGTTTTATGTATAATGTTTTATAGATATAAGAAAGAAAATAATGATGTTGGTATATGATGTTTTATATATATAATTTTTTATAGAAATAAAATTGTTGATGCTTAATGTTTTATATATTTGAAAATAAAATGTTTTAAATGAAAGACTACTTGGATTTGGGCGGTGATGAATATTTATATGCTACATACTATCATTATTAAGAATGGGTTAAGAGTTTAGTAACCATCTCCTCTTGAACCATGAAGTGTTCTCATGTTATATATTTCCTTAGTGGATTCATCACCCATCTCAGGGGTGGCTCTAGGTGGACAAACATACACCAATGGAACCAATGGTTGGGAGGAAAGTCAAAGCCAAGTTTTTAGCTGCTTAAGCCTTTCTTTATAAAATCCAATCCTTAATGATCAGTTTGTTTATCTTATGCAATAAGTAGTGGATGATTTATTTTGATTTATAATACTCGTGATGCTATGGACTAACTTGATGGGCGACAAGTTGATTTTACAGAAAAGGAATCCAATGAAGGAAAGGAATTTCACTAATTCAAGGAGGACATTATGGTTGAATAATATTTAAACATGTAATTCTTAAGTTAGGTTGTTTTTAACATCATAATTAATATAGTGGTTTAACCTTGTTGTATTCTCAAATAACCAAGTCATGAGACTCATATGTTCATCTCCTATGAGTTATGCCTAGGATATTGGGTGCACCACGAGGGTTCCCATATGGGGTACCTTATCTATGTGTAAAGTATTCATGTATATGCACTATGATTACAAATATTAACAAAGAGAATGGCCTCCGGTATATAAAGGAAACAATAACTAAGTGGGGCATACCCTATGTAGATAAGAATCATTATGACTTTTGTACTTAGTAAATTTTCCTTATGTGACTTGCCATTTTTAATATTAGGGTATATCTAAAGGTTATAGGATATTCAAGGAAATATAAGTTACTTTGGAAGTCATTGGTCTCTGTTGTGCTAAAAGTATTGTACCATTAAATTGTTGCTTAGTAGTAGTATCCAATGTTATATATGGTAGCGATTGTGGTTGTAAATCCTTAACTCCTTGAGCATGATTATGAGTCAAGTAATAAATGTATGTAAGTTAATTAGCTGTGATTGAATGATTTTAGAAGAAGTTTTTCTATTAGGTTTTTGGGGTATGTTACATATGGTATCGGAGCTCAAATTGCAACACTTGTTCCTATATGGACGGAACGTAAATCAAAAGGTACAAGTTGGGTGAAATAAGGATTGAGTTGGTGGTGATAACAAAAGGTAATAAGGTAAATATCAAGTTAGTCGCTTGAGTCATTTATATTTAAAGGATGATATGTAAGTCGTGTTTTGCCACGTTTTGCATATGCTAATTAAATCAACTCCATTAGTTTTCGCTATGTTTGTGATGATGCAATGATGGAAGTGTACTAACCATGAAATTATTATAAGAGAAAGTAAGTAAAGGTCCAAATTTATTTCATGAAATCCATGGATGAATGGCGATTATGCTCAAACTCAATTGACGGCCGAGTCATAATAAAAGAGATAAGTACCCTTTCATGGTTTTTGAGTATGGATCAAGTATTGTTAAAAGAATATCGGTCACGTCAGGGAAAGAATTTCTTAGAAATTAACAGATGTACAATACATAGGTCCCTTACAATAAATTGGTACAAACTATTAAATAATTGTGCATATCTTTTGTGAACTTGGAGAGAATAATTTAGATGCCTATTAAAACTAATATGAGGAAAAGTCATAGAAAGAAGGATACAAAAATTATAACCCCATTGGATTAGTGGAAAAGAAAACGATTCCTCATTGATCATATGACCAATCCTTGGTGTTCCAAAGTAACTAATAATGATATCCCTTGACAAAAGTTGCGGGGTTATATTATATAGAAATTGTATCTTCATAAAGAAATACAGGTTGTTGTAATACATGTTTCTACGTTAGTAGGAAGGAGTTATGTAATATAATGATATGTATTTACTAGAGATACTAAGGTACATTGAACATTGATTAATAGGGTTGTGATGCAATTTAAGTATCTTTTGGAAGATTATTGGGAAATAATGAGTCCTGAAAAACAATAAGCAATAACACTAATGTTTTCACATGCTATTGTAATTCCTGCGTGATAAGGACCTTGGTAGTTTTAGGGCTACCTTGAGAAAACATCGGAAATGATTTTGATAGAAGAATGAAATATATGCATTCTAAATTTAGATCAATAAATGTATGACTATGGAATATATCAGACCAAATTAAATTATACGTTTTATAAACTTCCTCTAACAAGTGCTTTTGGTAAATGAGGAATGGTCTTGGGAAAATAAGTCACTTAATGGAATTAAGTAATTAGCAAACTCAGTCATGGATAACTAGAGGTGAAAAGACTTAGTGGTAAGTGGTAAGATTAGTCTTATTTGACTTGGTCTAATTATAAAATTGTGTCAAGATCAAAATAAATATTTTCAATAACCACATTTATTTTGTTTAGAAATAATTTCTTCTCTAATGATTATGTTATGAAGGGAGGTGCTAACAACTAGATCGTCAGATCATAGTGACTTTTAGAAAACTAAGAGAAAGTCTTCTATGACTAAAAGTTTCACCTTATGACTATGTTATGAAATGTTGCGTTAACAATTAGTTTTCTATTCTTATTAGTATTTCTACGACTTTATGAAAAACAAGATCATTAGAACTGTTCATTGTTGTTAGTTGATTTTTAATTGAGGAAGCTCTTTTGGAAATTTGGGTAACGATGATAGAGGCATGTACTTTTGCGATTGTGTATATACAAATCAAATAAAATGAATATCAGTCTAAAAGTGTACATGTATAATTACTAATATTATATCACTTGATATGCAAGGAATGAGGTGATTCAAATCATTATATTGCACTTATGAATTATAATTAGGCAATAATTTGATTGCCTATGCCTATTCAATAAAAGATAACATAGAAGGTTGATTGAAATCGTTCATCGGTGGAAATCATTACATGAAATATTATGTTATATGATTTGATATTGTGACTAACTATTCATGGATAATTGCAGGTATCAGGGACTTGGTAATGGAAATAATATAGAGATCCATGATGGGAACCATAGTCCCATGATTGCAAGAAACTAGAAGATATAAGAAACTAAAAAGAAGAATGTACATGAGGTACATTTTTTTACAGGAGGTATATGGTTGTACATGAGGTACATATTTGCACAGGAGGTACACGTTTTTCCCTTGTCCATCTAGGCACCAGTATGCATCCTTTGGGGATGCCCAGGTGTAAGGCGTATGGTTAGACTTCTTTTCACACACATTTGCGATGTAATAGGACTGTCATGAGAGTAGGGGCTCTGTGAAGAACCTCCAGGTATTATGGTGTCCGAGAAATGAAGTGCTTGAGCTTAGTGAAGGACCCTGAATAGAACAGGTAGGAGATATGCCCAAAGAGGGGTATCGTCCTCATGTTGGGTAACTTGGATTAGTATTCAGAGTACTGGAACCATTATGAATTATGAAATATAATAGTGTCGAATTTTTATTATGCATATGTTTGTGATGCTGATCTTAGTAGACATGCATATGTATGTTTTATATTTTTGGGCTAGTGACCTAACCCACTCGATGAAATCCTATTATTCTAAAGGATTAAGGTATGCATGGCAATACGAGCTAAGAGGATTTTTGCTTGGAGGATTTCAATAAAAGAATGACACTCCAAAAAGGGCAAGTAAAACAAATTTTACATATGCAATTTAAGTTGACATTAGAGGTATGAATGAAGATATTCTAGGTAGACCTTATTAGATCTTGCAAAGAACGGGTTAAAAAACAACAATTTGAAGGATATCACAAAGTGTGCAAAAGCAATCCCTAAGAATCAAAGAGGAAATGAATACAATGCTTTGACAAACATGCATTAGAGGAATTTTCAACTCAAAATGGGCCTTTTAACCCAAATTCAAATTCCATGTCATCATGTGTTAGCCAATGAAATTGCTTTAAATTTGAAATACCGTATAGGTCTTACAAAAAAAATTAATATAAATTTCGAGATAGGTATCATAAAAAAAAATACTTTTTTTGTTCATATTTTCGACATATCTCGCTCTGTTTTTACTTAAATTTCGATCAGGAGAGCTCGTTGGATGTAGAATTAAATTTTGCATCATCGACACATTTTTTCAGGTATTTATTCTTTTTGGGGTAGCAGGGTCCGTCAAAACTATGCCGAGTGGGTACTCATTGGATGTGAAATTTAATTCTGCATCCAATGATCTTTCCTGAATGAAATTTGAGTAAAAACACAAGGAGATATGTCGAAAATACGAACAAAAAAAATAGTTTTTTTCTTTTCTTCCTCCAAAATTAATAATTTTTCTTTTATTATTTTAACTATTATTTTATTTTTTTCCTTAGAAGGCCCATTTTGGGTTTAAATTTCCTATAATGTAACACCGAGGATGGTGTTAATTCTAAGGGGGGAATGATGTAACATCCCCTTACTACCTCGACCTAAAAACATGAAGCATAAGTAGAAGGCACTGTAAGTATTGTTCCTAACTTCATCAAATTGTGGATGAATTTAATTGGGTTAGGAGGCTGAAAGATTGGCATGGCTAAAAGACAATTTGGGGATGAATCCACTAGGGGGAAGAGTAAAAGATGAGTAAAATCGTGGGGATCTAGTAAATTTTAACCTGGTTTCGTCATGATGTCAATGATGTAGAAAAAGGAAGCTAATGACCATAAGTAAAGGTAATTTACACACTCATGAAATTATGGATGAGAGTGACATTTAGTAAACACAAATTAAAATTTATGTACATATAATTATCGATGTCAAAAATACATTATCATATTAACAGAGCCATGGCATGGTTTAGAGAAGTAGGAATTTTGGTTAAAGGTACTATGCTTGAACTAACTGGCTATGCTAGTCAAAACCTTCATCATTTTGTTATGATAAATAACAATACATCTAGTTAAAAGAGTGAAGCAATATATCCCTGTAATGCTACCATTATGTTTACAGTTATTAAGCGAAGACTTGCTGCATTTTTATATATTAAGACAACATGTCTAGTGCCCTTATATATATATATATATATATATATATATATATATATTCTAAAGAAATAAAAATGAATTTTATCGTTATTATATATTTATTAAAGCCAAACCAAAATATTTAAATTATGTAAATAGGAAGGGCCTCAAGAGAAACCTAAGTGTGTAGTTTTTTTTATAGAAAAGATGTCATACAATTTATCCTTGGAAAGAATCGTAGGAATTGCTCCCTTTTTAAAGTGATGCGTGTGAGCGGTTGGACGCAATTTGTCTCCTTGATGGAAATAAAAATGTGGAGGTTTACTTGCTCCGCTTGGCTCCTTGGGAAGTAAGAGTGCTTCTATTTATTAGCGTTGAGACTATGGATAAGGGACGCCATACCAGAGGGTAAATTATCACAGGTTCGGGAGCCCTTTGGGGAAGGAGTTTTGGGGATATTTCTACTATATGAATTTTCCTGGGTCATCGACTTGGAGTTCCTTGCATTTTGAAGAAACCACGAATGATGGGTAAGAGTTGGATGGCCTTCTCTCGAACCAGCATCCTACTTACCAGCGGTCACAAAACAACAATTGTTCAATAGCTCAATGCAGACTCGGGATCTGGTGTGATTCATGGCAATTTTTTCTACAATAAATAGTATAAGGTCCACGTTTTAAATATCTATGTGATGATTACATTCATATCTGAGATACTTGAAATAGGTGATTACGATGCAACCCTCCTGCTGTGCAGAATAGACCGATTGCGATTTAAATCTCCGCTTATCAACTATGATATAAGTGTATGTTTGTAAATTGAATATCTGCTTATTGAATCTTAGATATCTGTATGATTGTGATTTGAATCTCTGTTTATTGGATTTGCAATTTAGCTCTTTGCTTATTTGAATCTGAGATATTTGTATGATTGCGATTTCAATCTTCATTTATCGGATTTGTGATTTAACTCACTGCTTATTTGAATCTGAGATATCTGTATGATTGCGATTTCGATCTTTGCATTCAAATCCAGAATAATTGTAACTACGACTCAAGATATAAGACATTTGAATTATCATCTACCAAAGGTCTGCACCATCTATATAGTGCTTGGTTTTAAAATATGGTTCGGATCTAACATATTTGCAATACCATCATAACGTATGCAATGCAATGTTTCCACTTAGTATACGAATTAAAACTACAGATCTAATCTGAATTGTGACTTTTCCTTGGTTTCCTGTAAAGGATCATTTGGGGTCCCAAAAAGAATCCTTGGGTGCAGTTAACCTTGTTTTCTTGTTACACTTACCACCATCTTCATTTTAATAAAACTACTGGTGTATGAGAAAGTGAACCCTACCCAATAACGACAAGTCTTGTTAGCCAACCTTCTCTATTAGACAGCCTTATTGGGTAGCTTAAGGAGAAATTACCTTCCTCCTATTCATAAAGTTGAACAAAAATGAGAATGCTTGAATGGGTAGGTCTCAAATGAAAACCTCATGCACCACCCCGCCTTCACACCAGCCATAACCAAGGATCTGGAGAGATCCAATCATGAGCCGTAGTGTTTTTCCTTTTTCCTGCGTGAAGGAAGGTACTTTTACATAAGTATTGCAATGTAAGTTTGGTTTTGTAACATTGTATTGTAAGATGGAATCATAGGATAGGATCACAAATCATAAATACTACATTATAAGATTGTATAAACAGGTTTCATCATAGGTCCATTGCGTCATAAGATAATAATGGTGTTTTATAGATCTGTAAGGATGGGGTATAAAGTTTTATGTATAATGTTTTATATATAACATTTTATAGATGTAAGAAAGAAAATAAAGATGCTGGTATATGATATTTTATATATATAATGTTTTATAGAAATAAAACTCTTGATGTGTGCGTCTTTTTTTTATGGACCTGATGTGACAAGGTACCATCATTGCGTTTGGATATGAGGATGTCTAGAAAAGGTATGCTTCCATTTTCTTCTAGCTCCATTGTGAATTTTATGCTTTCGGACTGTTTGTTTAGATGTTCAAAGAAACCAGGAATGTCCGCTTTCTCATGTGGCCAAATTACATTTGTATCATCTACATATCTTTTCCACATATTTGGTTTAAGTGGATAAGAATCAATTGCCAGTTTCTCGAATCTCTCCATAAATAAGTTGGATACGATTGGAGATAGGGGAGACCCCATCGCAACGCCTTCTACTTGCTCATAAAAACATTCGCGAAAGGTGAAAAAAGTTGACTTTAAGCACACTCTTACCAATTCCGTTGTTTCCTCGTTCGTGATTTCTTTGATGGTTTTAATGGCTTTTTCTATTGGAATTTTAGTGTAAAGTGAGACCACGTTGAAGCTCAATAAGGTTGTCTTCTTCTTTTATTCTTTCCCTCTTGATCTCGTCAACCATGTCTGTGGAGTTTTTTACATAGGAGTTTGTGTGTCCAACCAAATGTTTCAGTTTACCTGCCAAGTATTTCGCAATCTGTATGTCGGCAACCCTATGGTACTCACAATCGGCCGTAGTGGTATGTTTTGTTTATGTACCTTCGGTAGTCCATAAATTCAAGGAATGATAGGGTTTTTTCGTAATGGTTTCTTCTCCGTTTCCTCATCCAAGGAAGACTTCATAATGGAAGCAGTTACCTTTCTAACGATCCTCTTGCTTGGGTCACTTGTCAACTTTTTATAACTCTCGGTGGCAAGGTGCTTCAGCATTTTTCGGTCATACTCTTCCTTGTCCATCACCACTGTGGCATTCCCTTTGTCGGCCTTTATGACTAGAATGTTTTTATTGTTTCTCAGGGTATGTAATGCATTCTCCTCCTCCTCCTTGGATAGGTTCATTTTCGGTGCTTTTGCTTTTCGCAAAGTCACTACGTAGTCCTGCTTGAGTTCCTCTGCCTTCTCTGTTGGCAGGTCTTTAATAGCGTGTTCAATGTCACAGATCAGTCATTTGATTGGAAAATTCTTTGGAGTGATCGCAAAATTCAAACTGTATTCTAATACGTGTAGCGTTGTCTCATTTAACTCCATGGCTGACAAGTTGACCACGTTTATTTTGGGTTGCATACTGTTCAATGCAATATTATCATCGTTCTGAATATCATTTCTTAGCAGGAGCTTTGCGAGTTTTCTATCTTTTTTATGGGTTATCTCGTCTAGTTTCTTCTCAATTTTGCATGCCAATGACGCCTCAACCTCTATCCATAAATCTGTTCTGATAGAATTCGCCAGTTTGAGATGTAACCTGAAGAGTTTTTCTGACAGGGAATTGATGCATCTCCTTGTGTTCCTGATTTCTGATCTTATTAGGGCAAAGCTTGCGTTTTGGAAGACTTCACTGTTCCTAGGGAGTGAGAGGCGATGTTTAATAGTTGTGAAGCATGGAATTACCTTATTATCTCTAGATTTCTTAAGGAATGAGAGATCCGATAATTTGTGAGCTAAATTTAAAATTAATAAGAATGAAGGAAGTCTAAAGGTTGATCAAAGTCGGCCCCAAAAAGCTAATTTTCTCACCTTTGATCAACATTAATAGATAATGAGGATCGATCTTTTTAATTGAGCTGATTTAGTCTCCTGAGGATGGTCCTAGATTGAGGACCGAAACATCAAGAACATCTTCTCCCAACACAACACAGTCTCCACCATTAGTTAAATTTTGTCTTTCCTTTAATGTATGGAATTATCCTCAAGGGAAATAAGCGATTTCTTGTCATTGACACTTTTGCTATCAGTCGGTTGCTTGGACACTTGTCCTTAATCACCCTGTGATTATAATCTATATAAACTTTGTATCCTTTTTGTATTAGCTATCCAATGCTCAACAAATTATGTTCCAGACCTTTGACATGATAGACATCAAGAATAAACTTACTCTCCCCCTATTTGGTTAGAATACCAACAATACCTTTTCCCAAAATAGTGACTTGGTGTAACATCCCCTTACTATCTCGATCGAAAAACACGAAGCGTAAGTAAAAGGAAATGTAAGTATTGTTCCTAAACTCATCAAATTGTGGATGAATTTAATAGGGTTAGGAGGCTGAAATCTTGGCACGGCTAAAAGACGATTTGGGGACGAATCCACTAGGGGGAAGAGTAAAAGATGAGTAAAGTCTTGGGGATCTAGTAAATTTTAACCTGGTGTCGTCATGATGTCAATGGCATAGCCAAAGGAAGCTAATGACCATAAGTAACGGTAATTCACATGCTCATCAAATTATGGATGAGAGCGGCATTTAGTAAACAAAAATTAAAATTTATGCACATATAATTATTGATGTCGAAAAGACATTATCATATTAACGGAACCATGGCATAGTTTAGAGAAGTAGGAAGTTTGGTCAAAGGTACTATGGTTGAATTAACTGGCTATGTTGGTCAAAACCTTCATCATTTTGTTATGATAAATAACAACACATCTGGTTAAAAGAGTGAAGCACTATACCTCTGTAATGCTATCATTATGTTTAAAGTTATTAAGCTAAGACTTGTTGCATTTTTATATATTAAGACAACATCTATAGTGCCCTTCTATATATAGTGCCCTTTCTTGGGTCATTGAATTGGAGTTCCTTACGTTTTGAAGAAACCACAAACACTGGGTAATATTTGGATGGCCTTCTCTCGAACCAACATCCTACCTACCAGCGGTCATAGAACAATGATTGTTCAATATCTCACTGCAGACTCGGGATTTGGTGTGATTCATGGCCATTTTTTCTACAACGAATAGTATCAGGTTTGCGTTTTAAGTCTCAGTGTGATGATTACATTCAAATCTGAGATACTTGAATTAGGTGCTTACGATGCAACCCTGCTTTTGTTCAAAATAGATCAAAATTGGAGTTATTTGTATGATTGCAATTTAAATCTATGCTTATCAAATCTCAGATAATTGCATGTTTACGATTTGAATCTCTGCTTATTAAATCTTAGATATCTGCATGATTGCGATTTGAATCTCTGTTTTTTGGATTTGTGATTTAACTCTCTGTTTATTTGAATATGAGATATCTTAATGATTGCGATTTATATCTCTGCATTCAAATCTAGAATAATTGTAACTACAATTCAATATCTAAGGCATTTGCATTATCGTCTACCAAAGGTCTGCACAATATGTATAGTGCTTGGTTTTAAAATATGGCTCGAATCTAACATATCTGCAATACCAACGTAAGGTATGCGCTGCAATGTTTCCACTCATTATATGAATTAAAACTACAAATCTAATCTCAATTGTGACCTTTCCTTGATTTCCAGTAAAGGATCATTTATGGGCCCAAAAAGAATCCTTGGGTGCGTTTAAGGAGGAAAGTGAGAGCCAAGTTTTTAGCTGCTTAAGCCTTTCTTTCTAAAAGCCAATCCTTAATGATCAATTTGTTTATCTTATGCAATAAGTAGTGGATGATTTATTTTGATTTATAATACTCGTGATGCTATGGACTAACTTGATGGGCGACAAGTTTATTTTGCAGAAAAGGAATCCAATGAAGGAAAGGAATTTCACTAATTCAAGGAGGACATTATGGTTGAATAATATTTAAACATGTAATTATTAAGTTAGGTTGTTTTTAACATCATAATTAATATAGTGGTTTAACCTTGTTGTATTCTCAAATAGCCAAGTCATGAGACTCATATGTTCATCTCCTATGAGTTATGCCTAGGAGATTGGGTGCACCACGAGGGTTCCCATACGGGGTACCTTATCTATGTGTAAAGTATTCATGTATATGCACTATGATTATGAATATTAACAAAGAGAATGGCCTCCGGTATATAAAGGAAACAATAACTATACCCAAAGGAAACAATAACTATACCCTATGTAGATAAGAATCATTATGACTTTTGTACTTAGTAAGTTTTCCTAATGTGACTTGCCAATTTTAATATTAGGGTATATCTAAAGGTTATAGGATATTCAAGGAAATATAAGTTACTTTGGAAGTCATTGGTCTCTGTTGTGCTAAAATATTGTACCATTAAATTGTTGCTTAGTAGTAGTATCCAATGTTATATATGGTAGCAATTGTGGTTGTAAATCCTTAATTCCTTGAGCATGATTATGAGTCAACTAATAAATGTATGTAAGTTAATTAGCTGTGATTGAATGATTTTAGAAGAATTTTTTCTATTAGGTTTTTGGGGTATGTTACATATGGTATCGGAGCTCAAATTGCAACACTTGGTCCTATATGGACGAAACGTAAATCAAAAGGTACAAGTTGGGTGAAATAAGGATTGAGTTGGTGGTGATAACAAAAGGTAATAAGGTAAATATCAAGTTAGTCGCTTGAGTCATTTATATTTAAAGGATGATATGTAAGTCGTGTTTTGCCACGTTTTGCATATGCTAATTAAATCAACTCCATTAGTTTTTGCTATGTTTGTGATGATGCGATGATGGAAGTGTACTAACCATGAAATTATTATAAGAGAAAGTAAGTAAAGGTCCAAATTTATTTCAAGAAATCCATGGATGAATGGCGATTATGCTCAAACTCAATTGACGGTCGAGTCATAATAAAAGAGATAAGTACCCTTTCATGTTTTTTGAGTATGGATCAAGTATTGGTAAAAGAATATCGGTCACGTCAGGGAAAGAATTTCTTAGAAATTAACAGATGTACAATACATAGGTCCCTTACAATAAATTGGTACAAACTATTAAATAATTGTGCATATCTTTTGTGAACTTGGAGAGAATAATTTAGATGCCTATTAAAACTAATATGAGGAAAAGTCATAGAAAGAAGGATATAAAAATTATAACCCCATTGGATTAGTGGAAAAGAAAACGATTCCTCATTGATCATATGACCAATCCTTGGTGTTCCAAAGTAACCAATAATGATATCCCTTGACAAAAGTTGCGGGGTCATATTATATAGAAATTGTATCTTCGTAAAGAATTACAGGTTGTTGTAATACATGTTTCTATGTTAGTAGGAAGGAGTTATGTAATATAATGATATGTATTTACTAGAGATACTAAGGTACATTGAACATTGATTAATAGGGTTGTGATGCAATTTAAGTATCTTTTGGAAGATTATTGGTAAATAATGAGTCCTGAAAAACAATAAGCAATAACACTAATGTTTTCACATGCTATTGTAATTCCTGCATGATAAGGACCTTGGTAGTTTTAGGGCTACCTTGAGAAAACATCAGAAATGATTTTGATAGAAGAATGAAATATATGCATTCTAAATTTAGATCAATAAATGTATGACTATGGAATATATCAGACCAAATTAAATTATACGTTTTATAAACTTCCTCTAGCAAGTGCTTTTGGCAAATGAGGAATGGTCTTGGGAAAATAAGTCACTTAATGGAATTAAGTAATTAGCAAACTCAGTGATGGATAACTAGAGGTGAAAAGACTTAGTGGTAAGTGGTAAGATTAGTCTTATTTGACTTGGTCTAATTATAAAATTGTATCAAGATCAAAATAAATATTTTCAATAACCACATTTATTTTGTTTAGAAATAATTTCTTCTCTAATGATTATGTTATGAAGGGAGGTGCTAACAACTAGATCGTCAGATCATAGTGACTTTTAGAAAACTAAGAGAAAGTCTTCTATGACTAAAAATTTCACCTTATGACTATGTTATGAAATGTTGCGTTAAAAATTAGTTTTCTATTCTTATTAGTATTTCTATGACTTTATGAAAAACAAGATCATTAGAACTGTTCATTGTTGTTAGTTGATTTTTAATTGAGGAAGCTCTTTTGGAAATTTGGGTAACGATGATAGAGGCATGTACTTTTGCGATTGTGTATATACAAATCAAATAAAATGAATATCAGTCTAAAAGTGTACATGTATAAATACTAATATTATATCACTTGATATGCAAGGAATGAGGTGATTCAAATCATTATATTGCACTTATGAATTATAATTAGGCAATAATTTGATTGCCTATTCCTATTCAATAAAAGATAACATAGAAGGTTGATTGAAATCGTTCATCGGTGGAAATCGTTACATGAAATATTATGTTATACGATTTGATATTGTGAATAACTATTCATGGATAATTGTAGGTATCAGGGACTTGGTAATGGAAATAATATAGAGATCCATGATGGGAACCATAGTCCCATGATTGCAAGAAACTAGAAGATATAAGAAACTAAAAAGAAGAATGTACATGAGGTACATTTTTTTACAGGAGGTATATGGTTGTACATGAGGTACATATTTGCATAGGAGGTACACGTTTTTCCCTCGGCCATCTAGGCACCACTATGCATCCTTTGGGGATGCCCAGGTGTAAGGCGTATGGTTAGACTTCTTTTCACACACATTTGCAATGTAATAGGACTGTCACGAGAGTAGGGGCTCTGTGAAGAACCTCCAGGTATTATGGTGTCCGAGAAATGAAGCGCTTGAGCTTGGTGAAGGACCCTGAATAGAACAGGTAGGAGATACGCCCGAAGAGGGGTATCGTCCTCATGTTGGGTAACTTGGATTAGTATTCAGAGTACTGGAACCATTATGAATTATGAAATATAATAGTGTCAAATTTTTATTATGCATATGTTTCTAATGCTGATCTTAGTAGACATGCATATGTATGTTTTATATTTTTGGGCTGGTGACCTAACCCACTCGATGAAATCCTATTATTCTAAAGGATTAAGGTATGCATGGCAATACGGGCTAAGAGGATTTTCGCTTGGAGGATTTCAATAAAAGAATGACACTCCAAAAAGGGCAAGTAAAACAAATTTTACATATGCAATTTAAGTTGACATTAGAGGTATGAATGAAGATATTCTAGGTAGACCTTATTAGATCTTGCAAAGAACAGGTTAGAAAACAACAATTTGAAGGATATCACAAAGTGTGCAGAAGAAATCCCTAAGAATCAAAGAGGAAATGAATACAATTCTTTGACAAACATGCATTAGAGGAAATTTCAACTCAAAATGGGCCTTTTAACCCAAATTCAAATTCCATGTCATCATGTGTTAGCCAATAAAATTGCTTTAAATTTGAAATAACGTATAGGTCTTACAAAAAAAATTAATATAAATTTCAAGATAGGTATCATAAAAAAAACTACTTTTTTTGTTCATATTTTCGACATATCTCGCTGTGTTTTTACTTAAATTTCGATCAGGAGAGCTCGTTGGATGCAGAATTAAATTTTGCATCATCAACACATTTTTTCAGGTATTTATTCTTTTTGGGGTAGCAGGGTCCGTCAAAACTATGCCGAGTGGGTACTCATTGGATGTGAAATTTAATTATGCATCCAATGATCTTTCCCGAATGAAATTTGAGTAAAAACACAAGGAGATATGTCGAAAATACGAACAAAAAAAGTAGTTTTTTTCTTTTCTTCCTCCAAAATTAATAAATTTTCTTTTATTATTATAACTATTATTATTTTTTTTCCCTTAGAAGGCCCATTTTGGGTTTAAATTTCCTATAATGTAACACTGAGGATGGTGTTAATTCTAAGGGGGGAATGATGTAACATCCCCTTAATACCTCGACCTAAAAACATGAAGCATAAGTAGAAGGCACTGTAAGTATTGTTCCTAACTTCATCAAATTGTGGATGAATTTAATTGGGTTAGGAGGCTGAAAGATTGGCATGGCTAAAAGACGATTTGGGGACGAATCCACTAGAAGGAAGAGTAAAAGATGAGTGAAATCGTGGGGATCTAGTAAATTTTAACTTGGTTTCGTCATGATGTCAATGATGTAGAAAAAGGAAGCTAATGACCATAAGTAAAGGTAATTTACACACTCATCAAGTTATGGATGAGAGCGACATTTAGTAAACACAAATTAAAATTTACGAACATATAATTATCGATGTCGAAAATACATTATCATATTAACGGAGCCATTGCATGGTTTAGAGAAGTAGGAATTTTGGTTAAAGGTACTATGGTTGAACTAACTGGCTATGCTAGTCAAAACCTTCATCATTTTGTTATGATAAATAACAATACATCTATTTAAAAGAGTGAATCAATATACCCCTGTAATGCTACCATTATGTTTACAGTTATCAAGCTAAGACTTGTTGCATTTTTATATATTAAGACAACATGTCTAGTGCCCTTATATATATATATATATATATATATATATATATATATTCTAAAGAAATAAAAATGAATTTTATCGTTATTATATATTTATTAAAGCCAAACCAAAATATTTAAATTATGTAAATAGGAAGGGCCTCAAGAGAAACCTAAGTGTGTAGTTTTTTTTTATAGAAAAGATGTCATACAATTTATCCTTAGAAAGAATCATGGGAATTGCTCCCTTTTTAAAGTGATGCGTGTGAGCGCTTGGACGCAATTTGTCTCCTTGATGGAAATAAACATGTGGAGGTTTACTTGCTCCCCTTGGCTCCTTGGGAAGTAAGAGTGCTTCTATTTATTAGAGTTGAGACTATGGATAAGGGACGCCATCCCAGAGGGTAAATTATCACAAGTTCGGGAGCCCTTTTGGGGAAGGAGTTTTGGGGATATTTCTACTATATGAATTTTCTTGGGTCATCGACTTGGAGTTCCTTTAATTTTGAAGAAAACACGAATGATGGGTAAGATTTGGATTGCCTTCTCTCGAACCAGCATCCTACTTACCAGCAGTCACAAAACAACGATTGTTCAATAGATCAATGCAAACTCGAGATCTGGTGTGATTCATGGTCATTTTTTCTACAATAAATAGTATAAGGTCCATGTTTTAAATCTCTATGTGATGATTACATTCATATCTGAGATACTTGAATTAGGTGATTACAATACAACCCTCCTGCTGTGCAGAATAGACCGAAATTGGAGTTATCTGTATGATTGTGATTTAAATCTCCGCTTATCAACTATGATATAAGTGTATGTTTGTAAATTGAATATCTGCTTATTGAATCTTAGATATCTGTATGATTGTGATTTGAATCTCTGTTTATTGGATTTGCAATTTATCTCTTTGCTTATTTGAATCTGAGATATTTGTATGATTGCGATTTCAATCTTCATTTATCGGATTTGTGATTTAGCTCACTGCTTATTTGAATCTGAGATATCTGTATGATTGCGATTTCGATATTTGCATTCAAATCCAGAATAATTGTAACTACAACTCAAGATATAAGACATTTGAATTATCATCTACCAAAGGTTTGCACCATCTATATAGTGCTTGGTTTTAAAATATGGTTCGGATCTAACATATTTGCAATACCATTATAACGTATGCAATGCAATGTTTCCACTTAGTATATGAATTAAAACTACAGATCTAATCTGAATTGTGACCTTTCCTTGGTTTCCTGTAAAGGATCATTTGGGGTCCCAAAAAGAATCCTTGGGTGCAGTTAACCTTGTTTTCTTGTTACACTTACCACCATCTTCATTTTAATAAAACTACTGGTGTATGAGAAAGTGAACCCTACCCAATAACGACAAGTCTTGTTAGCCAACCTTCTCTATTAGACAACCTTATTTGGTAGCTTAAGGAGAAGTTACCTTCCTCCTATTCATAAATTTGAACAAAAATGAGAATGCTTGAATGGGTAGGTCTCAAATGAAAACCTCATGCACCACCCCGCCTTCACACTGGCCATAACCAAGGATCTGGAGAGATCCAATCATGAGACGTAGTGTTTTTCCTTTTTCCTGCGTGAAGGAAGGTACTTTTACATAAGTATTGCAATGTAAGTTTGGTTTTGTAACACTGTATTGTAAGATGGAATCATAGGATAGGATCACAAATCATAAATACTACATTTTGAGATTGTATAAATAGGTTTCATCATAGGTCCATTGCGTCATAAGATAATAATGATGTTTTATAGATCTGTAAGGATGGGGTATAAATTTTTATGTATAATGTTTTATATATAACATTTTATTAAGAAAGAAAATAAAGATGCCGGTATATGATATTTTATATATATAATGTTTTATAGAAATAAAACTCTTGATGTTTAACATTTTATAGATTTGAAAATAAATCGTTGTAAATGAAATGCTACTTGGATTTGGGCCGCGATGAATATTTATATGCTGCATACTATCATGATTAGGAATGGGTTAAGAGTTTAGTAACCAACTCCTCCTCAACCATGGAGTGTTCTCATGCTATATATTTCCTTAAGGGATTTGTTTCCCATCTCGGGGGCGGCTCTAGGTGGATAAACATACGCCAATGGAACCAATGGTTGGGAGGAAAGTCGAAGCCAAGTTTTCATCCTCTTAAGCCTTTCTTTCTAAAAGCCAATCATTAATGATCAGTTTGTTTATATTATGCAATAAGTAGTGTATGATTTCTTTTGATTTATAATACTCATGATGGTATGGACTAATGTGATGGGAGACAAGTTGATTTTGCAGAAAAGGAGTCCAATGAAGGAAAGGACTTTGACTAATTCCAGGAGGACATTATGGTTGAATCATATTTACACATGTAATTATTAAGTTAGGTTATTTTTAACATTAATGATGTAATATAGTGGTTTAACCTTGTTGTATTCTCAAACAACCGAGTCAGGAGACTCATATGTTCATCTCCTATGAGTTATGCCTAGAAGCTTAGGTGCACCACAAGGATTCCCATATGGGTTGCCTTATCTATGTGTAAAGTATTCATGTATATGCACTATGATTATGATTATTAACAAAGAGAATGACCTCATGTATATAAAGGAATCAATAACTAAGTGGGACATACCCTATGTAGATAAGAATGATTACAACTTTTGTACTTAGTAAGTTTTCCTTATGTGATTTGTCATTTATAAGATTAGAGAATATCTAAAGGTTATAGGTTATTCAAGGAAATATAAGTTACTTTGGAATTCATTGGTCTCCGTTGTGCTAAAATTATTGTACCATTAAATTGTTGCTCAGTAGTAGTATCCAAGGTTATATATGGTAGTGATTGTGGTTGTAAATCCTTAACTCCTTGAGCATGATTATGCGTTAACTAATCAATGTATGTAATTTAATTAGTTGTGATTGAATGATTTTAGAAGAATTTTTTCTATTAGGTTTTTGGGGTATGTTACATATGGTATCAGAGCTCAAGTTGCAACACTTGGGCCTATATGGGCGGAACATAAATTAGAAGGTACAAGTTGGGTGAAATACGAATTGAGTTGGTGGAGATAACAAAACATAATAAGGTAATTATCAGGTTAGTCACTTGAGCAATTCATATTTAAAGGATGATATGTAAGTCGTGTTGTGCCACTTTTTGCATATGCTAATTAAAGCAAGTCCATTAGTTTTCTCTATGTTTGTGATGATACAATGATGGAAATGTACTACCCATGAAATTCTTATTAGAGAAAGTAATTAAAGTTCCAAAGTTCTTTCAATAAATCCATGGATGAATGACTAACATGTTCATACTCAATTGACGGTCCAGGCATAATAAAAGAGATAAGTACCCTTTCATGGTTTTATAGTATGGCTCAAGTATTGTTCAAAGAATATCGATCACGTTAGGGAAAGAAGGTATTAGAAATTAACAGGTGTACAATACATAGGACCCTTACAATAAATGGTTACAAACTATTAAATAATTGTGCATATCTTCTATGAACTTGGAGAGAATAGTTTAGATGCCAATTAAAACTAATACGAGGAAAAACCGTAGAGAGGAGGATAAAAATATTATAACCCCATTGGATTAGTGGAAAAGACAACGATTCCTAATTGATCATATGACCAATCCTTGGTGTTCCAAAGTAACCAATAATGATATCCCTTGATAAAAGTTGAGGTGTCCTATTATATAGAAATTGTATCTCCGTAAAGAAATACAAGTTGTTGTAATACATGTTTCTACCTTACTAGGAAGGAGTTATGTAATATAATGATATGTATTTACTAGAGATACTAAGGTACATCAAACATTGACTTACATGGTTGTGATGCAACTTAAGTATCTTTTGGAAGTTTATTGGGAAATACTGACTCCTGAAAAACACTAAGCAATAACACTATCGTTTTCACATGCTATTGTAATTCCTATGTGATAAGGACCTTGGTAGTTTTAGGGATGCCTTGAGAAAACATCGAAAATGATTTTGATAGAAGAATGCAATATATACATTCTAAAGTTAGTATTAATTTGTCATAGTGGTCTAGGAACTGAAAACACAGTCTCACAAAGAATATAGACAAATATGCATAAAATTGGCAAAATGGTGCTGCAATGGAAGTAGCAGCTCTATATAATAAAATGAAAGAATGATGATACAATACAATGATCATGCAAGATGCATGAATTCCAATAAAATTCAAATTCCCAAGGAGTTCATTCGAATTAAATGAATGGGTGTAGCTTAACTGACTGTATGCCACAATAAACACACTAGTTAACCAACTGATCAAGTGTCGATTAACTCAATTGAGTCCTAACTGAAGTCAAAGTGCAATAAATGACCAAGTCTAACTGAAATTAGCTCAGACACATGTCACTGCATGCCAACCAACAAGTGGTAGCACATCAATAACCCCAATGAACCCCGATGAGGTTAACTTAAGTCAAATTGGCCATCAGAGGTGGTTGGAGGCGCCCCTGTTGACTCCAGTTCATTAAATATTAGTTAAATAATCAATATAATGAAAGGAGGCACCTTCACCAGTCATATTTAACTAATTGTAACCATTAGTTATCAATTAAGTGCATTTATGACACTCAGATCGCCCCCGGAGTGCTCCAGTTAGCCTCCCCGAATGAAGGAGAAGGCTTAGTTGGCATCCTTGACCGAAGGTAGGCATGGGTGTGCTCATGATGATGTCATATAGTGCTCCTTTGATGTAAATTAAGTCAATAAAACTTAGGATAGTGGTTTAACTAGGCCAAATTGACCAAAATAAGTGTGTATGGTGGTAAATGTCTCCAACACCCCCGCTTAAGCTATACTTGGGAGAAGTAGAAAACATAAAGTGCATAAGAATTCTAGGGCCCTGGAAAGAAAGGCCATAGGTCACCCTATACAATACTAAAACTAAAACAATGCTTAAAACAAACTAAGTGAGGAAAAGAGGGAAGACCCAGTGGGAAAACCCCCCCCTCAAGCTGAACAGTGAAAGTAGTTGGATCACCCTAATGAAATCACCCCCAACAGTGAATGGAGGTAAGTGAACTTCTTTTCTGAAAATTTCTTGGGGAAGATATCTACAATCTGCTCATCAGTTGGGCAGTATTGCAGAATGATGGTCTTGTCATGCACTAGCTCCCTGATATAGTGCATGTGTATCTCTACATGCTTGGTCCTCCACCTGGTAACTGGATTTGTGGATATATTAATTGCACTTTGATTGTCACAAAAGAGGATAGTGGAGAAAGTACTACCAAGATCAAAATCTAAAAGAATTCCTTGCAACCAAACAGCTTGGATGCAAGCATCCACCGCTCCTTGATACTCGGCCTCTGCTGAAGACAATGCTATGGAATCCTGCTTTTTGCTATACCAGCAAATGGGGCCACCACCAAACATGAAGGAATATCTAGAAGTAGACTTTTGATCAATAGAATCACCCACCCAATCAAAATTTGTGTACCCAACCAGCTCTAGCTCAGAGTCTACAACATAGTGAATGTCGTAGGTCCTGGTTCCCTGAATATACCGGAGGATGGTCTTGATTGCCTTCCAATGAATATCATGAGGCTGCTGCATGTATATTTACACAAAATTCATGCAACAATAGATATCAGGCTGATAATGAGTCAAGTAGAGCAAGCTACCTACCAGCTGTCGATAAATAGTGCAGTCCATGGGAGTTGTGCTTTTTCCTTCTTCAAGGTTGATCCCTGAAAGGAAAGGGAATGGTGCAGGCCTATATTCAGCCATGTTAAACTTGAATAATAGTTATGATATGTATTTGGACTGCGTGACCATTATCCCATCAAAATGTTTCTCAATTTTGATCCCAAGAAATTGCTTTAAGAGCCCCAAATCGCTCATTTCAAATGCATTGTGGAGAGTAGTTTTGATGACTGAAATAGAAGTAACTGTGCTACCTATAATCCGTAAGTCATCAACATATTAAACAATAATAATCAAATGACCATCAGACTACTGTATATACACATTTGGATTTGATTTACACCTTTGGAAGTTTTGCGAGAGAAGGAAGGAATCCATCTTGGAATACCACTCTCTTGGGGCCTGTTTTAACCCGTATGGTGACTTCTTTAGCTTGCAAACCAAATATGGATAAAAAATGTATCCCTAAAGATGCTTCATGTATATCTCCTCATGTGGATATCCATGTAGAAAGGATTAATTAACATCCATATGATGCACTTCCCAGTGCTTATATGCAGAAATTGCCAAAACCAGGCGGATGGAGTCCATTTTTGCAACCGGTGCAAAAGTCTCATGGTAGTCCACACCTTAGACCTGGGAGAAACATTTTTCTACTAGAATTGCCTTATATTTGTAGGTGCTACCATCAGCAGAAACCTTAGTGCGAAACACCCACTTGCATTGAACCAATTTCCTCGCCGGAGGAAGAGAAACTAGCTCCCGAGTGGTGTTTTCTAAAGAGAATTCATCTCTTCATCCATGGCAACTTGCCATCTCGGATCCTTCCGAGCATGGTAGTAAGACTTAGGGTCTAAAATTATCATCAAATAACAATATTTAGACAGCAAATAATCAGGACAAGAGAGCGCAAAACCTACTCTTTGGAAATCTGACCGCGTTCTCCTTGGATCATCCGAATTTCCAATGTTATCTCCCGCGGAGGAGAGTGTCTGTCGGGCCCAAGTTGGGAGATGATTTTGTACTTCAGGTTCTGATTCAACATCTGATGTTTGCTATACACTAATATTAGAAATTAGAGGATCTGAATCAGGGTCATCACCCCCAATTACATCATTCAAATATTTAGTAGAATAGGAAGGAAATTCAATAGTTTTCTCCTTCACTAGTTCTACCTCCTTAAGAGGCTCATCGAACTTGACACTCCTTTCAATGATGATCTATTTTATTTTGATATACAATAGCTTGAAACCTTTTGATTCATTAGGATATCCAATAAACAGACATTCTATGCTTTGCAATTGCAAAGCCCTCCTTTTATCAAGTGGAATTTGGGCCCATGCAGTGGACCCAAACACCCACAGATTCGACACATCCGGCTTGTGTCTGAAATATGATTTGAAGGGGGTCTTCCCTTTCATGGGTGAGTGTGGCACTATGTTCTGAATATATGCTATATAATGCATGGATTACACCCACAAATTGGCAGCCAACTTCTTTGATTCCAACATATAGGTGGTCATCTCCTTAAGAGACTGATTCTTCCTCTCTACTACACCGTTCTGCTGGGGAGTGTAGGGGACTGAATGCTAGATATGAATACCATTTTGGGAAAATATATGCAGTAAATAATTACTGACATAATCCTTTCCATTATCATTTATCAAGATCTTGATATTTTGGCCAGATTCATTCTCAATCAAGGCCTTCAATTCAGTGAATTTTTTCAAGACTTCAGACTTCTTTTTGATAAAAAAGACCCATGTGTATCTGGAAAATTCATCAATGAAAGTCAGAATGTACCTTGATCCATTCATGGATGTGATAGGCATGGGACTGCTGATATTAGAATGTATCAGTCCCAAGATGCATGATGCTCGGCTTGTCTTCCCCCGATCGAACTTATGCTCAGGGTGCTTTCCAACAACATAGCCCTTGCAAATTCCAGTGGTAGCTTTGATGACCAGGAGGCCTTCAACCATATAATTCTTCTGTAATTGCTGCAAGTATTTGAATTTTAGATGGCCGAACCTCTCATGCCACAGTATACTAACTTCATTTCCATGAGTCAGCAATGCGGTGGGCTTTGCATCCACCACAAAATGGGAGAACTTGTAGGCTTTTGCATGATGGTTTGCAAGGCCTTTTGCTACAAGTTTTCTAGATGTAAGTTCTATGATCTCTACATCATCTGGGATAAAGGAGACTCTCTTGGGAACTCCTGTATGTGTCATTTGATAAACACTTAGGAGGTTTGATGCAAGATATGGTACATACAGAACATTGAAAAAATAACCATGCTAAAGATCTACAGTACCTTGTCCTTTAGATGTGATTGTGGAGTCATCTCCCATGTGGATGGGAGTGGATTTTCCAATATCCAAATATGAGAAGGAGTCTATTTCAGCCATTATGTGGTTTGAAGCTCCAGAGTCTATCAAGAGTGCTTTGGACTTTGAAGTTCTTTCCATGAGGGCATGACCTCTTTCATGCTGTGGTTCTCAATCTTGTTGATCTCTCCTCTGAAATAATTCTAGAAGATTGATGTAATTTCTCTCAAGGAGAGAGGTAGCTTCATCAAGTTTCTTTTTCATGTAGGCATGTTCAGTGTGGAATCCCTTCCCATAGTATGAAAACTTGACTTTTTCCTTTCCATGATGCCCTTTTCCTTTGTTCTTCTTAGAGCCAGAGCTTTGAATTTGGTTTTTGGGTTCTTCTGCTGCTTTCCTTTACCCTTCAAATATTTGGGCCTCGATACATGGAGGGCTTGATCACGGGAGGATCTGATGATCCCCATCTGGACAAGCTTATCATGTTCACTTGTTAAAGACTCAATGAAGGCATTGAGTGAAGGCATCTTCCATCTAGGGGTTGTGAGCTTCCTCGCATGGAATGTAGAGAAAAACACCGAATAATCAACTCCAAGTTTGGAGAGTATGGAAAGGATGAGTTGATCATCCCCCTTCTCCACCTTACATTGCTTCAATAGTAATACAATGTGCTTGAACTTTGTGAAAAAATCATTTAAGGTCTCGAAATTGGAAGGCTAGAGAGACATCAACTCATTCTCAAGCTGGTATACTCTCAAACCATCTTGTTTTCTATACAGGGTTTCCAATTTGTCCCAGATTTCCTTTGGAGTCTTCAATCCTGAGATATGGAAGAGAAGATCCTGGGAAACAGAGAGGCACAAGAATCTGAATGCTTCATCTTTCTTGTTCAAGAATCTAGCTTTGTCTGTCACAAAAGCAGGCTCTTCTTCAGTGTCCATAGTGACCCTATAGAGTCCTTTGGCAAGTAGTTGGATCTCCATGTCTCCTTTCCATGAATGGAAATTGAACGGAGTCAAGAGCTCTACAGAAGAAGCCATCTGAAATTGGTGGAGCAAATGCTTTCACCTATTAAAACCTGCAAATCACAACAAAAGGGGCACCGTAAGGTTGAACAGCCTGCACATTTTAGGCTTTCATCACACCCAGCATAGTTGATCAAGCAAGCTTGACCAACAATTCCTTAGCTTGGGGTATTAAGTGGTAAGCCTTGGCTTCTGGTGCAGTGCTGGATTTCTAAGCTTTTGCTCAATTTTTCATGCAAGATCTGTCAAAAATCTTGTTTTTGAGAGATCTGAGCTTCATCCCTCCATTTGATCTGATACCATATTAATTTTTCACAGTGGTGTAGGAACTAAAAACATAGTCTCACAAAGAATACAGACAAATATGCAGAAAATTGGCAAAATGGTGCTGCAATGGAAGTAGCATCTCTGTATAATCAAATGAAAGAATGATGATACAATACAATGATCGTGAAAGATGCATGAATGTCATGACAATACTAATTCCCAAGGAGGTCATTCAAATTGAATGAATGGGTGTAGCTTAACTGACTGTAAGCCACAGTAAACACACTAGTTAACCAACTGATCAAGTGTTGATTGACTCAACTGAGTCCTAACTGAAGTCAGAGTGCAATAAATGACTGATTCTAACTGAAAGTATCTTAGACACATGTCACTGCATGGCAACCAACAAGTGGTAGCGCATCAATAACCCCAATGAACCCCGATGAGTTTAACTGAAGTCAAACTGGCCATCAGAGGTGGTTGGAGGTGCCCCTGTTGACTTCGGTTCATTAAATATTAATTAAATAATCAATATAATGAAAGGAGGCACCTTCACCACTCAGATTTAACTGATTGTAACCATTGGTTATCAATTAAGTGCATTTATGACACTTAGATCACCCCCGAAGTGCTCTAGTTAGCCTCCCCGAATGAAGGAGAAGGCTTAGTTGGCCTCCTTGACTGAAGGTAGATGTGGGTGTGCTCATGCTAATGTCACAGTGCTCCTCTGATGTCAATTAAGTCAATAAAACTTAGGACAGTGGTTTAACTAGGCCAAATTGACCAAAATAAGTGTGTATGGTGGTAAATGTCTCCAACAGTTAGATCAATAAATGTATGACTATGGAATATATCAGACCAAATTACATTATACGCTTTATAAAATTCCTCTAGAAAGTGCTTTTGGTAAATGAGGAATGGTCTTGGAAAAATAAGTGACTTAATGGAATTAAGTAATTAGCAAACTCAGTGATGGATAACTAGAGTTGAAAAGACTTAGTGGTAAGTGGTGAGTTAGTCTTATTTGACTTGGTCTAATTATAAAATTGTATCAAGACCAAAATAAATCTTTTCAATAATCACATTTATTTTGTTTAGAAAGAATTTCTTCTCTAATGATTATGCCATGAAGGGAGGTATTAACAAATAGATTGTCAGATCATAGTGACTTTTGGAAAACTAAGAGAAAGTATTCTATGACGAAAATTTTCACCTTATGACTATGTTATGAAATGTTGCATTAACAAATAGTTTTGAATACTATTAGTATTTCTGTGACTTTATGAAAAACAAGATCATTAGAACTATTCATTGTTGTTAGTTGAGTTTTAACCGAGGAAGCTATTTTGGAAAGTTGGGTAACGATGATAGAGGCATGTAATTTTACGATTGTGTATATCCAAATCAAATAAAATGAATATCAGTCATGTTAAAAGTGCATAGGTATAAATACTAATATTATATCACCCGATATGCAAGGAGTGGGGTGATTCAAATCATTATATTGCACTTATGAATTATATTTAGGAAAGAAATCGATTTCCCATGCCTATTGAATAAAATATAACATAGAAGGTTGATTTAAATCGTTCATCGGTTGAAATTGTTACATGAAATATTGTGTTATAAGATTTGATATTGTGAATAACTATTCATGGATAATTGTAGGTATCAGGGACTTGGTAATGGAAATAATATAGAGAACCATGATGGGAACCATAGTCCCATGACTGCAGGCAACCAAAAGATATGAGAAACTAAAAAGAAGAATTTACAGGAGGTACATGTTTGTATAGGGGGTACATGTTTGTATAGGAGGTACATAGTTGTAAATGAGGTACATATTTGTATAGGAGGTACATGTTTTCCACTCGACCATCTAGGCACCAATATGCATCCTTTGGGGATGCCCAGGTGTAAGGCGTATGGTTAGACTTATTTTTGCACACATTTATGACGTAAGAGGACTGTCACGAGAATATGGGCTCCGTGAAGAACCTCTGGTATTATGGTGTCTAAGAAAGCAATATCTTGAGCTTGTTGAAGCACCCTGAATGGCATAGGTAGGAGATACGCCCGAAGAGGGGCATCATCCTCATGTTGGGTAGCTTGGATTAGTACTAGGAGTACTAGAACCATTATGAATTATGAAATATAATAGTGTCGGATTTTGATTATGCATATGCTGCTCATGTTGATATTAGTAGACATGCAGATGTATGCTTTATATTTTCGAGCTGGTGACATAACCCACTTGATGAAATTCTGTTATTCTAAAGGATTAAGGTATGCATGGAAAGACGAGCTAAGAGGATTTTCACTTGAAGGATTTCAATAAAAGAATGACACTCCAAAAAAGGAAAGTAAACAAATTTTACATATGCAATTTATGTTGACATTAGAGGTATGAATGCATATATTCTAGGTACACCTTGTTAGATATTGCAGAGAACAGGTTAAAAGACAACAAGTTGAAGGATATCACAAAGGGTGCAGAAGCAAGCCCTAAGAACCGAAGAGGAAATGAAGACAATGATTTGACGAACATGTAACACTGAGGATGGTGTTAATTCTAAGGGGGAAAGGATGTAACATCCCCTTACTACGTCGACCTAAAAACACGAAGCGTAAGTAAAAGACACGGTAAGTATTTTTCCTAACTTCATTAAATTGTGGATGAATTTAGCAAGGTTAGGAGGCTGAAATCTTGGCACAGCTAAAATATGATTTGGGGATGAATCCACTAGTGGGAAGAGTAAAAGACGAGTAAATTCTTGGGGATCTAGTAAATTTTAACTTGGTGTAGTCATCATGTCAATGATGTAGCAAAAGGAAGCTAATGACGATACGTAAAGGTAATTTACTCGCTCATCAAATTATGGATAAGAGCGACATTTAGTAAACACAAATTAAAATTTATGTACATATAAATATTGATGTCGAAAAGACATTATCATATTAATGGAACCATGGCATAGTTTAGAGAAGTAGGGAGTTTGCTTAAATGTACTATGATTGAACTAACTGGCAATGCTGGTCAAAACTTTCATCATTTGGTTATGGTAAATAACATCACATTTGGTTAAATGAGTGAAGCACTATACCCCTTTAATGCTACAATTATGTTTGAAGTTATTAAACTAAGACTTGTTGCATTTTTATATATTAAGAAAACATGTCTAATGCCCTTATATATATATATATAGAGGAACATAAAGAGCTATGAGATGAAGAGACACACACACACATATATATTTCTAAAGAAAGGAAAATGAATTTTATCGTTATTATATATTTATTAAAGCCAAACCAAAATATTTAAATTATGTAAATGGGAAGGGCCTCAATAGAAACCTAAGTGTGTAGTTTTTTTTAAGAAAACGTGTCATACAATTTATCCTTGGAAAGAATCATGGGAATTGTTCCCTTTTGAAAGTGATGCGTGTGATCTCTTGGATGCCATTTGTATCCTTGCACGCCATTTGTATCCTTGAGGGAAATAAACATGTGGAAGTTTACTTGCGCCACTTGGCTCCTTGGGAAGTAAGAGGGGTTCTATTTATTAGCATTGAGGCTGTGGAGAAGGGATGCCATCTGGTAGGGTAAATTATCATATCTCCGAGATTCGTTTGGGGAAGGAGCTTTAGGGACATTGCTAATGGATGCATTTTCCTGGGTCATCAACTTGGAGTTCCTTGCGTTTTGAAGAAACTACGAACATTGGGTAAGATTTGGATGGCCTTCTCTCGAACTAGAATTCTACCTATCAGCGGTCACAAAACAACGATTGTTCATCATCTTAATGCAAACTCAGGATCTGGTGTGATTCATGGCCATTATTTATACAATGAATAGTATCGGGTTCATGTTTTAAATCGCTGCATGATGATTACATTCATATATGAGATACTTGAATTAGGTGATTACGATGAAACCCTTCTTGTGTCTAGAATAGATCAAAATTGGATTTATCTATATGATTGTGATTTAAATATATGCTTATCAAATATGAGATAATTGTATGTTTGCGATTTGAATATCTGCTTATTGAATCTTAGATATCTGCATGATTGTGATTTGAATAGATCTTCGTTTATTGGATTTGCGATTTAGACATTAGAGGAAATTTGGGGTCTAAAATGGGCCTCCTAAGAAAAATAATAAAAAAAAGCCACATCACACTACAAATATGCCATGTCAGATTAAATCTAATGAAAATCTAATGAAAGTCAACCTAAATCGTCTCATTAATGGTAGTTGACAACTATATTGAGTTAATGTAGAGTTAAGAGATATTGATTAAAAATATTAATGAAATATTTAGATTCTTGTGCACACATAATAAATAATAGGAAACTTTTGAATTTTATATTATTATTTTTTAAATGAATAGACCACTACTTTTTATATATTTAATAAATGTAAAACTCAAATATATTAATTTATAATGAAAAATATAATTATAATAGTATTAAAAAAATAAAAATATAACTTTTATTTTTTAATATCAATTTTATATTAATTAATATAAAAAATATTACATCACATAAAATAAAAAACAATAAACTATGTATATTCATATTACTTTTTATATTAATATAAAAAAAAATGGTTTAATGGGTAGGTAGGTAAGAGAGAAAAAAAGTAAAATCGAATTTTATTATAATTTTAGTAACATTAAAAATAGTTTTTATTTTTTATTTTGTTATTATTTAAATGTTTTATTTATTTTTGGATGTAATAATTAAATATATTTATTTTTTAAATATTATTTAATAATATTAAAAATACTAAATATCTTTTATTTAGTATTTCAAGATAAGTTTATTTAAAATTAAATATTATTTAGTTTTCTTTTTAAAAAATTGATTAATAAATGTTTTTAGTATTTCAAAATGCTTCCACTACAATTTTAATTAATGCGAAGGTTATGTTTTAGAGGACTTGGAAGTAGTGGTCAAATAAAATATTCTATATTTATTAGTTAAAGTTTATTTATCTTAATTCGAGGTGATCTTTTTAAGAACTTAACCAAGGTGAGGTTGATATGGAGTTAGCTATTGTCAAATAAAAATATGACACATAAGAATTATGTGTCCAACTCAACCATAATGGTTGACCAAAGATATTGAAATTCTATTGGTTTAAAAATTCAACTCAATCCAGCTCATCTATGGCACAATTTTTTATAAGGCCCATTTTAGACCCCAAATTTCCTCTAATGTCTCTTCTTATTTGAATATGAGATATCTGTATGATTGTCATTTGAATCTCTGTTTATTGGATTTGTGATTTAACTCTCTTCTTATTTGAATATGAGATATCTATATGATTTCAATTTAGATCTATGCATTCAAATCCAGAATAATTGTAACTACTATTCAACATCTAAGGCATTTGCATTATCATCTACCAAAGGTCTATACCATCTATATAGTGTTTGGTTTTAAAATTTGGATTTGATCTAACATATTTGCAACACCAGTTTCAGGTATGCCGTGCCATGTTTCCACTCAGTATACAAATTAAAACTACAAATCTAATATGAATCATGACCTTTCCTTGGTTACCTGTAAATGATCATTTGTGGGCCCGAAAAGAATCCTTAGGTGTGATTAACCTTGTCTACTTGTTACACTTACCACCATATGTGTTTTAGAAAAACTGATGGCATACGAGAAAGAGAACCCTACCTGATAACAACCAGTATTCTTATCCAACCTTCTCTATTAGACAACCTTATTTAGTAGCATAAGGAGAGGTTACCTTCCTCCTAGTCATAAATTTGAACGAAAAGGCTGATGGTTGAATGGGTAGGGCTCAAACGAAAACCTCATGCGCCACCCCACCTCTGCACTAACCATAACCAAGGACCGGGAGAGATCCAATCATGAGACGCAATGTTTTTCCTTTTTCCTGTGTGAAGGAGTGTACTTTTTACATAAGTATTGCAATGTAAGTTTGGTATTGTAACATTCTATTGTAAGATGGCACCATAGGATAGGATCGCACATCATAAAGACTGCATTATAAGATTGTATAAATAGGTTGCATCATATCATTGTGTCATAAGTTAATAATGATGTTTTATAGATCTGTACGGATGGGGTATAACATTTTATGTATAATGTTTTATATATAACTTGTTATAGAGCTAAGAAAGAAAATAAAGATGTTGGTATATGATGTTTTCTAGATCTGTAAGGATGGGGTATAATGTTTTATATACAACGTTTTATAGATCTAAGAAAAAAGATAAAGATGTTGGTATATGATGTTTTATATATATAATGTTTTATAGAATTAAAACTGTTGATGTGTAACGTTTTATAGATTTGAAAATAAATCATTCTAAATAAAATACCACTTGGATTTGGGAGGCGATGAGATGAATATTTGTAGGATGCATACTATCATGATTAGGAATGGGTTAAGATTTTAGTAACCACATCCTCTTGAACCATGCAGTGTTCTCATGCTATATATTTCCTTAGTGGATTCATCGCCCAGCTCGGGTCTAGATCTAGGAGGACAAACATACGCTAATGGAACCAATGGTTGGGAGGAAAGTTGAAGCCAAGTTTTTAGCCACTTAATCGTTTCTTTCTAAAATTCAGGCCTTAATGATCAGTTTGTTTATCTTATGCAATAAGTAGATTATTTCTTTTGATTTATAATACTCATGATGCTATGGACTAACTTGTTGGGCGACAAGTTGATTTTGTAGAAAAGGAGTCCAATGAAGGAAAGGACTTTGACTAATTCTAGGAGGACATTATGGTTGAATCATATTTACATATGTAATTATTAAGTTAGGTTGTTTTTAACATCAGATGTAATATAGTGGTTTAACCTTGTTGTATTCTCAAACAACCGAGTTAGGAGACTCATATGTTGATCTCCTACGAATTATTCCTAGGAGATTGGGTGCACCATGAGGGTTCCCATATGGGGTACCTTATCTATGTGTAAATTATTCATGTATATGCACTATGATTATGAATATTAACAAAGAGAATGACCTCCTATATATAAAGGAAACAATAACTAAGTGGGACATACTCTATGTAGATAAGAATCATTATGAATTTTGTACTTAGTAAGTTTTCCTTATATGATTTTTCATTTATAATATTAGGGTGTATCTAAAGGTTATAGGATATTCAAGGAAATATAAGTTACTTCGGAAGTCATTGGTCTCCGTTGTGCTAAAAGTATTGTACCATTAAATTGTTCCTCAGTAGTAGTATCCAATGTTATATATGGTAGTGATTGTGGTTGTAAATCCTTAACTCCTTGAGCATGATTATGAGTTAACTATCAGTGTATGTAATTTAATTATTTGTGATTGAATGATTTTAGAAGAAGTTTTTCTATTAGGTTTTTGGGGTATGTTACAATTGGACATTATTCCCCAGTGTAACATCAGTTTGAACTAAATTATCAAGACTAGAAAACAAATTTAAATTACCAGTCATTAGATTATTGCAGCCTAAATATAAGTACCATATGTCATGTGGAATTTATTGGACAATCTTGCATTTAGTTGGAGATCCATATGCCATTAATATTGTGCTTGAATGAGTACTGGTGTTGGTCGACTGATTTGGGTTTTTCCTTTGGTCATATTGTTTATTCCTGCATTCATATGCATAATGACCAAATTTATTACAATTATGACATTGAATTTTTTATTTATCAAACTTGTGACCACTTGGCTGACTTGGGTTCTCATTTTGTCCTCTACCAGTGGCATTCGTAGGACTGCTGCTATGTCCTCCTCTTCCTCTAGAGTTTTTTCTCCCCTTGCCTCTACCACGGATTATGGATGATTGTGCTACAAATGCACCTTCGAATGATGTATTTGTTCTATTGATTATGTGTTCATGATTGATGAGTGAAGCTTGCAACTCATCAATGGTAAACACTGATGTTGATGTATTTGTAACTTCGAAATGTATTCACTTGTATATATTCTATTTTATTTCATTATACTCTGATGTTCCTATCAAGAGAATCATTCATATAATAAATTCATGTAAATTCATAGAGGTTAACCCTCCATTGTATGTCAGGGAAATAGTCCCCACAGTTGAGGGGTACTAGCGTTATTAGACTCTCCTAGTGAAGTCGGCCCTAGTAAGTAATTGTCAAGTGGAAAACTAGTAGAAATAGAGAGTGAGTCTCTCTATTTGAAACACACACTCACTCAACTATAGTGCATGAGTGAGAGAAGAGGAGCTCACACAAGTGAGAGAGAGAACAACTGTCAAAGATCATCTTTCTGTCTTTGGGTTTTACTTTTTCTATTGGTGCTCACTCTATCTCTAAGGAAGTTGCGGGGTTTTCTCCTTTATGGTTTCCCCGAGGAAAAATCTTTGTGTCTCTTGTTTCTTGTGATTATTGTTGTGCATGTTAATAATTCTCTCAGATAAGATCCTAGATCATATTGCTTAAATGATAAAAATATAACATGGTATCAGAGCTAACATGAGAAGAAGACACTATGCAGCTCCAGAATCTAGGGATTCTTACTTTTTGTCTCTCTCTCCACATATCATTATAAAAAGGAGGCTAGGCTAACTCTCCATTAAAGGGCACATCTTTCTGTCGAAGCAGAATTTGATTCCGGGCATTTTCAGTTTTTGACTTGTCACTGCTGCAGGAAATTAGGACTTTTCACAGAAGAGGAATTTTTGAGTGAGCTCAGAATAGGATTTCTCTCCTCCTCAAAATCAAAATTTAGAGACCAAGATCAAAAACTTTGGTCGGGTAAAAATATGGGAAATTCAAACTCTAATTTGATCTCGGACCTGAAAACCCTAAAATGCTAAAACTAGTAGTTTTGGTACATTCTCTATATATCGATATTGGAGAAGGATCAGGAGCTGAAACCTTTATAGGCTGAATATAAATTCCTTATTTACCCTATGTAAACATTTCAGCATCATATTAGCTATATTTTGGGAGATATGATTCCTCCAAATTAGGGTTCCATCCTATCCCAGGATTCATCCCTAAAAAGAACACCTTGGGAGAATTGCTATATCTCAGGCTACGAAGTTCCAAATAAAATTTTGTAAGATGTTCTAGATAGGGCACGGACTTTAATTTCTATGGTAAAATTTTCAAATCCTGAAGGTGAAACCGTGACACGTGGCAATCTGTACAAGTTCTCCATGCTGAACAGTCCTGAAATAAGTCACCTTGGGAAAACACTCATAAGTCCCAACTGGTGAAACCAATTCCGCTCAAACCTATGGTTTTTGAAAAAGGACAAATGAGGATACCATAGTACGAAATTTCAGGCATAGAGAATCATTACTTTAGTAGATACAATAGAAACAATGTCAGATATTTTTATAGAAGAAATTGGAAAAATAGGGCTCCTGTTCGGGGAGCTCCCCTCGAGTGTTTTCAGGAAAAAAGGTACATTGGACAGATCACCTTAAAGATGCCCTTATTTATATCCAATCATATTTTAAATATTTCAAGTTTTGAAAATTAGGGTTTCTCTGACAAACCCTAGATCAGCCAGCTCCAGAACCATGATGGACACCTCAAATCAGTAAGATCTAAATTTTTTCTATCTATATTTGAGGTTCTCATTTCAAAATGACTAATTACACCAGCTTGATGACAATCTTGGTGAATTTAAAAACTTCCAAGTATGGAAGTATCGGACCTTCGTGATCCTTGAAGAAATTGACTTGGATTAGTATTTCAGTAAGAAAGGTCTAGGAGCCAAAGGGAGATGAGGCTAAGGCTAGAGCCAAGAGAATCATCATCTCATCCCTCATGTGTCATCCCTAAAGACACCAAAAGAAAGTGTTCGATGCTATGACAAAGCAGTCGAAGAAGAATAAGATACTGTTATAACCACCTTGAATGGCCTCCCATGATCATGGGATTCATTCATTCGAGGAATGTGTGCCAGAAGGAAGTGATTACCTTTAGTAGACTCTGGGAAGAGCACACACAAGAAGAAGGTCGACTCATAATAAGATAAAATAATATGGGAGCAACTGGAGGTCTAGCTCTCATGATTCAAAGAAGATCCCTCAAGTGATGAGGAATATGAAAGACTCAATTCTTGAAGAACCTTTTATCCATATTAGCATTTGGATAAGAAACGATGATGCCATGAATGAAGAAGATGATGAAGCAGAAGACTTAAGAAGGAGTCTACACAAAAAAAAAATAAAGATAAGTATTTGTTGTAAAGGAAAATGTCCTATGGCTAGGGTTTAAGAGGCCATCAACGTACTGGGGTTGAAAGAGAGATGCACAATGTTCAGCAAGTATATATAAACAAGATTCAGAGATGAGAAAGGTCCACACCTGACTAACCGAAGGCTGGTCCAAGATTTCTCTTCAATCCTCTTCTTACTCCTCTCACTCCAAGAGACCTGCAAAACAAGTTATACCTTCCTCAATCCATTATGACCACATATAAGACAATGATAATCAAATGAAGATGAAACAATGATCTGAATAACATTATAATATGATCATAAACAGAGATTCAATCACACATTGAACAATGATTTGGGAAGAAGAAGGACATCACATCTTTATTAATCTTGAAAACAAGTACAAGTATACCTTCTCTTCAAGTTTGGCACCTCACGAAACCTTGATCTGGTTCTGCTGCTTCTCTTCTCCAAAGAACTCAGCCTCCAAGCTCTGCAACACAAGGGGAAGACCTCCAGGGCAAAGGTGTGGGAAAAGAGATTTCCAATTCCTCCAGCATAACAATGCATAAATTCCAAGTCCCCTTTCATGGACCTCCCTACCTCTATTTATATGATAAAGAAGAGTTAGGGGCGAAGCCAAAGTGGTTACAACTGAAGGAGTCAGTTGCATAACTACCCAAACTAACTCAAAAGGCGTGTTTTAATGTTTTAATGTTAAGAAACAGATTCACGACTATCAGGACAACCCGCGAACGATTCGCGAGTTTCTACAAGAGTAACCTGCGAATATATGCATTCACGAGTTGTAAAACACAAGAGTCGCGAGTGATTCGCAAGTTGCACATAAGGAGAGTCGTGAATACACAAAAAACGCATTTTTAAGGTATTTCTGAGCATTTTCAGACTTTGGTGTCTTCTGCAAAGTTTTAGCTAACTGAAATACCTTTCCAACAGTGTAGAAATGAGGTCAAACGGAGTTACAAAACTCAAGATATGGGTCCTCCAAGATAGGTGTTTTTTCAGTGACTTTCATGAAGTGCCGACATGCGACGAAATCATGGGAAAGTGGTCACAGGAAGAGATGTGTCATTTTGAGCTATAACAGATGCCCCCTAATGTGTGAGGTTAGAGGGGAAGACGATAGCCGAAATACATTATAAAGGAAACAGCTGAGTATGGAGAGAGCAGAGAATCCAAGATCGAAAGGCTCGAGTGAAGGTACCTGTAAGAGAGATAAATGTCAGAAAAACTAATCTCTGGGACATACACGTCCATATACAAAACATCACCATAAAGATAAAGGCGGATCCAACATATGTATAATTGATGAAACTATCATGGTCGCTCAATATGCAAAAAGGCGCCATATCAAATCTAAAGGAGTCATGGCCACAAATG
>LPNX010382185.1:100948-138176 GCA_001517045.1 Pseudotsuga menziesii
AAGAAGGCTCACAAAGATAGACAAGCCAACAACTTTGGAATGAAGAGACTGAGCAATAAGACTGACATAAACAAAGGTCAACAAGTCCTAAGTATCAATCTAAACCTACAAACAAAGGCTGCTCAGTATCTTGTACAACAAGGTCAAGCCAAAGAAAGAGGTGGGGGGGGGCAAGCAGCACAAACAAGTAAACGTTCTTTTTAATTTTCTTTTTATAAAGGAAAAAGAAAAACTACCTACAACGCAAAAGCATTCAGATAACAAGAACAAAGCAAAAGGAACTCTGCTAAACAACTACCAAACAAACTCTAGAGTACTCTAAAGTCAGTATAAACCCTACTTGGAAGGAAGGCTTGCATAAAAGACAAGTCCACTATTTTGGCATGGTGAATGTTAACCAACAAAACAAGAAAGAAACCAGCACCAACAAGCTTCTGAAATCAAACAAAGACCACTAATAGAGGCTGATCAGAAACATAGGACAAAAATCAAACCAAGCAAAGGAGACGGGGGAAAGAGCAAAGAACAAACCCTAATGCTATAAAAAGGCTTACCACATAGATAGAGAACAAGCAAAAATGATGACACTAACTCCCTAGAGTCATGCACCTGCAGAGGACCCTAAAAGACCTACCCAAAACACCTTCAAACAGAAGAAAAATCACAAAAGAGAAAAAAACACTGTTTAAAGGGGGATTCGCGACTGTCTATAAGTGCAACCCGCGAATGATTTGCGACTGTTCAGTACAGTAACCTGCGAATGCAAGAAAGTATTCGCGACTGTTCAGAAGAGAAACTCGCGAATGGGTGGAAAAATTCCCCAAAAAGGTCAAAAACCACCTTAAGAAGGCAGGGGAAGTGTGCTATCAGATTTATAAAGTGTTCCTAAGTGGCAAGAAGGACCTAAAACAATGTAAAAGATTGAAAGAAATCAAGAGAAACCCCAAACAGACAAGGCTCTCCCCAGCAGAGTCGCCAGTTCTGTTGTAAAGGAAAATGTCCTATGGCTAGGGTTTAAGAGGCCATCAACGTACTGGGGTTGAAAGAGAGATGCACAATGTTCAGCAAGTATATATAAACAAGATTCAAAGATGAGAAAGGTCCACACCTGAATAACTGAATATTGGTCCAAGCTTTCTCTTCAATCCTCTTCTTGCTCCTCTCGCTCCAAGAGACCTGCAAAACAAGTTATACCTTCCTCAATCCATTATGACCACATATAAGACAATGATAATCAAATGAATATGAAACAATGATCTGAATAACATTATAATATGATCATAAACAGAGATTCAATCACACATTGAACAATGATTTGGGAAGAATAAGGACATCACATCTTTATTAATCTTGAAAACAAGTACAAGTATACCTTCTCTTCAAGTTTGGCACCTCACGAAACCTTGATCTGGTTCTGCTGCTTCTCTTCTCCAAAGAACTCAGCCTCCAAGCTCTGCAACACAAGGGGAAGACCTCCAGGGAAAAGGTGTGGGCAAAGAGAGTTCCAATTCCTCCAGCATAACAATGCATAAATTCCAAGTCCCCTTTCATGGACCTCCCTACCTCTATTTATATGATAAAGAAGAGTTAGGGGCGAAGCCAAAGTGGTTACAACTGAAGGAGTCAGTTGCATAACTACCCAAACTAACTCAAAAGGCGTGTTTTTATGTTTTAATGTTAAGAAACAGATTCGCGACTATGAGGACAACCTGCGAACGATCCGCGAGTTTCTACAAGAGAAACCCGCGAATATATGCATTCGCGAGTTGTAAAACACAAGAGTCGTGAGTGATTCGCGAGTTGCACATAAGGAGAGTCACGAATACACAAAAAATGAATTTTTAAGGTATTTCTGGGCATTTTCAGACTTTGGTGTCTTTCGGAAAGTTTTAGCTAACTGAAATACCTTTCCAACGGTGCAGAAATAAGGTCAAACGGAGTTACAGAACTCAAGATATGGGTCCTCCAAGATAGGTGTTTTTTCAGTGACTTTCATGAAGTGCCGACATGCGACGAAATCATGGGAAAGTGGTCACAGGAAGAGATGTGTCATTTTGAGCTATAACAGTATTCAATCGTCATTTCTTGATATTATTTTGTTATGCATTTGTTTATATTCAGTTAATGTGCTATGCATAATATAATGTTTGCATTAATGACAATATACTACTAATATGCATGTGATGGGTAAGTAGCCCATGGTGCTATACAAATCTCCATTGCTACTTATCTAGAATGAAACCTCTTTGCTGACACATTGGATTAGTGCACAATCTCAATGATGTCATGGTAGAGAAGGAAGGCATCTAGAAAGTTTCTGTAAGATATGGATGAATGTTGTATTGGCTAAAATAGTTGCATGATTATATATTTATGCATAAAGAATTTTCCATGATGAATATTCTGTATGAAATGTTTCTAACCATACAACTAATGTATTTGACTTGTATGAAAGATCGCATACAATCGCCTACAAGAAAAGAAGGATGAGACTTGTTGCGAAGAACAAGTGATGACAGTTCGAGAAATAATACAAGATGAAGAATAATATGACGATACTTTCAAAGAAAGAAAGAGGGCTCGGACACAATGCAGTTATGTGACACTGTTGAGTGACATCATTGATGCAGAGCCTTCCTGCTATGAATAAATAGCCAAGAAGAAAGGGAAGGACTTCACGAGTTCAAGAAGAATGATGTCTAGGATGCGGTATCAAGACCTGAAGGGAAGTTCGTAGTATCTTCTGTATGGATCTACAAAATCCAACATGCAGTAGATGGCAACATCATTGGATACAAGGCAAGATTCGTAGCACGAGGCTACTCACAGAAAGAAGGCATAGAATACGAAGAGACATTTGCAGCCACTGGGACTTGAGACACATGACAGGTAGACTCATGTGTGCAAATTAAAGAAGGCCTTATCCGAGCTTAGAAGTCAGCCATGGAATAACACATACATGAAGAGCTTGAAGATCACCTAGAGTGATGAAGATCTTAACCTTTTCTACAAGGTTGAAAATGAAAGCCTATATAGGATGACAAGCTCACAGATGGGTGTGAGAAGACCTTTTGAAAAGGTTCAGGATCTTGGTATCTAGTGACCCTAAATGGATACATAGAATATTAGTAGCATAGGAAGCTACTTGTCACTCCAGTACATAATGTTTCAATACATATAGTACAAAAGGCAGAGGGAGAATGATGTTCCGCTTCAGAGGGAGTGACTCTAGAAGATCCCGAGGTTCAACATGATACGATAGGATTGAAAGATTACTGATGGCTCTAGGCTTTACTGAGACTAAAGTGGACTCCAACCTTTGCTTCATAGTTGAATATGGAAGATGAGTGATGCTCTTGTTACATGTCGATGAATTGTTCCTGACAGGAAAAGAGGAACTCATTAAAGGTGCAAGATGAAGACTTTCTACTGACTTCGAGATGAAAGACTTGGGTATGATGACTACTTTCTAAGAATGGAGGTGTGGCAGAATGCAGATGGAATCTCTCTTGGACAAGGGAAGTATGCAGTGGAGATCCTGAAGAGGTTCGGGATGATGGAATGCAAGGCCATGACCACACCTATGGCATCGAACCTAAAGCTATTGTGCGATGCTTCATCAGAGTTGGTTGATGCTATGATGTATTGTCAAATGATTGGGTCATTGATGTACCTGACGAATACGAGACCAAATATTTGCTTTGCTGTGAACACATTGATCCAGTTCTTGACGGATCTGAGACATGTTCACCTGATTGCTACAAAGCATATTCTGAGGTACCTGAAGGGTACAATTGATTATGGGATCAAGTATGAGGCGAATCAAAATATTAACCTGGAAGGTTATGTGGATTCAGATTGGGGAGGAAGTTCCATTGATAGGAAGAGCACTTCAGGGTGTTGCTTTAGTATGGGATCAGGTGTGATCTCTTGGTTTGGTAGGAAGCAATCCTGTGTAGCATTGAGTACATCTGAAGCAAAGTATGTCACATCTTGTTCGGCTAGTTGTGAGTTAGTGTGGTTGAGGAAGCTACTATCTAATTTATTTGATCTCTTGTTGGATGCTACTTGTATATACTACGACAACCAGAGTTGTGTGAAGTTGTTAGAGAACCTGGTGTTCCATGACAAGTCGAAGCATATCGAGATCAAATATCACTATATTAGGGATATGGTGTAGAGAGGAGCAGTGAAGCTACAGTATGTTGCGATGGATGAGAAGATAGGTGATGTGTTGACCAAGACATTATCCAGAGTGAAGTGTGAATACTTTAGGGAGAAGCTTGGTGTTCTCCAGATCGAGGTTCCTTCCAAGGGCAAGTGATGATTGTGTGTTCCCTTCTGACATGGTTGTGGGATGTGTTCCCCACATGGTCAGATGTAAGTGCAGAGCCCTTTTGACATTCTTACGGGATGTGTTGCCCACATGGTCTAATGTAAGTGCAGAGCCCTTCTGACATGGTTTTGGGATGCGTTCCTCCCATGGTCAGATATAAGTGTTGTAGAAGATGAAGACCTACATGGAGGCTAGGCCTACAACCAACATGAAAAAGGGTTGTCTCTGTAGAAATTCCTATGATGAGTAGAATTGAGAGATATCACCATTTGCTCGAGATAGTGGGAGCAATGATGATGATGATCCATCCTAATGATGATCCAGCTTGATGATGATCCAGTTTTGATGATGATCTAAAGACTAAGACTTGTGCTGATGAACTGTGTCAAGAGAATACCTTCCTAGTTAAGAGGGAGTGTTGATGTATTTGTAACTTCGAAATGTATTCACTTGTATATCTTATATTGTATTTCATTGTATCTCGATGTTTCTATTGGGAGAATCATTAATATAATAAATTCATGTAAATTCATAGAGGTTAACCCTCCGTTGTAAGTCGAGGCAATAGTCTCCACAGTTGAGGGGTACTATGGTTATTAGACTCTCCTAGTGAAGTTGGACCTAGTAATTAATTGTCAAGTGGAAAACTAGTATAAACAGAGAGTGAGTCTCTCTATTTGAAACACACACTCACTCAACTATACCGCATGAGTGAGAGAAGAGGAGCTCGCACAAGTGAGAGAGAGAATAGCTGTCGGAGATCATCTTTCTGTCTTTGGGTTTTACTTTTTCTATTGACGCTCATTCTATCTCCGAGGAAGTTGCGGGGTTTTCTCCTTTATAGTTTCCCCAAGGAAAACTCTTTGTGTCTCTTGTCTCTTGTGATTATTGTTGTGCATGTTATTTTCTCAGATTAGATCCTAGATCATATTGCTTAAATGATAAAAATCTAACAACTGACATGTCTTTATTTCCTTCCAAGGGCACAACCAAGGATTCATATCTTAGGGGAAGGGTTCTAAGAATTTTTTCAGCAACCCTTTGGTCTTCTATATTTTCTCCATGAGATTTCAATTGATTAATTAGACTAGCAACTTTGGTGTAGAATGTGTCTATTGACTCTGTATCTTTCATTGATAGAGATTCAAAATCTCTTGTAAGAATCTGCAACTTGGAAGTCTTTACCTTGTCCAAACCTTGATAGGAAGTTTCCAATGTGTCCTATGCTTACTTAGCAGTAATTGTTGTTGCTACTCTTGGGAGTATGCTTTCATGCATGGCCTGGGGTATGGAGAACATAACTTTTCCATCTTTATTCTTATGTTCCCTCACGACATCTTTCTGAGCTTGTGTGAGATTTTTAAATGTTGTTTGATTTGCTGGTTCTGCATAACCATACTGTAAAATTTCCCAAACATGTTGACCTCTGAACAAAGTTTTCATTGTTAGAGACCAATATTCATAATTCTTTCGTGTAAAAATTGGAGTTGCAAACTCTATATGAACTAGAAGTGGAAGCCATTTTTAATTTTTAATTTTCCTTATAAAATTACTTTTTCCCTTTTTTTTCCTAAACATGCTCTGATACCACTTCACAGAACTGAGTCGGCTAAACTTGATAAACTTGAGTTACTCCTCACTCATAAAAATTTCAGGTGCTTACTTGTAGGTTTTACTCAATTCCATACAAAAGCAATTCAACAGAATTACAAATCATATAACCAAACATTCAGAAAGAATTGAGTGGACCACTGTGTATAAATGTAAACAATATATTTTACCTTTTATAGAGCTTCTGCTCTCAACATTTTCAAACACTGAGAAGCTTGAGCTTCGACACTATTCTCTTCACTCTATGATTAGAATTCTCTCTTTGATTTACAATCTTAACTAAGAGTGCTTCTTTGTGAATCTATTGACTCAACATGTAATAACTATCTACTTACAAACTTAGCTTTAGAAATTTAATTCGATAAGTTTATATATGAGAGTAGTGAACTCTTCCATCTTGTGAGTGTAGACAGAAACAAAAGCTTAACTGATACTGAGTTTGAGAGTGAGCTGAGATCTGTGATTAATTAATATTGCCAACATCTTTCTTAGATTTTACCATTAATTAATATTTCCAACATCTTTCTTAGATTTTATAATCACTGTATTGAAAACAATTTGAAAAAAGCTAACCCGAACTTTTAACTCATTTAGCATTAGCATTGTTCATATCTTTAGAGTAAAAGTGATATAGCCGATGTTTTGTCGAAAAAAGAAGGAACATTCCTACTACTTTGAAATCATTTACTCTATATCCCAGCAAGGAATTATACATTAAAAACTTGGAAAATTGGATGTATAAAGTCATGCAGAAAGATACAAATTATGATTTAGCAGTGTGAATGTTTTTGTTGTTGTTTATTCTGAAAAGTTAAAGGACAGACTTAAAATTTTGCAATATTATGTAAAGAGGGAGACTGAGCAGTTTTATTGCTGAAAAATATGCAAATAGCTCCAGGAATCACAGAAACTCTGTTGAATTACAGTGCAATTATGCACCTGGAAATTGTATTAGTTTTTCACTAAGAATTGAAAAATCAGTTTTTCTTACCAAATAAAAAAGTTAAAATTAATAACTGTCGACGAAGTAACAATTTATGCGCTTAACAAACTGAATGTCCTGAAACAATCACAAGCGCACAAACTGAAGGCCATGAAACAATCACAATTTAACTAATTCATTCATACAATGTGTAAAATAACGTACATGAGGTGGACTGGAATGGCAAATTCAGACACACAAAGCCTAAGATGCGCATATGACTCCAAAGAAGCACCTAAATTATAGTAGTGCTGCATAGGACTATATTAGCTTATTGCACTCACTAGTAAAATAATTAATTCACATGTAACTTTGTTCCAGCAAATTGAGATTTACCAACTATTCAATTGGGACAGTGCTGCGTGAACTGTTGCGTGAGCCCGATGGGGAGGTTCCGAGTTGGATTACTTGCTCTTCGTCATTGTCGCCTGAGAGCTCTTCCAGGGATTTTCCCATTGTTTCAGGAATAAGAAAGGTGAAAAAGAACCCTATAGCGCTTGTTACTCCTAAGGATATCAGAGAATTTCTTACACCAATACCTTTCAGGTCAGCTCCGTAGATAAAACCGATTGCTCCGATTATTGCCCCTGCTTTGCCTGCTGCTCCGGATATGCCGTGGCATGTAGAACGAAGCCTTGCCGGGAAGATTTCAGCTGGGACGATGATTGTGGTGACATTTGGACCAAAGTTCGAAAAGAAGAAGGTGAAGCAATAAAGTACGATGAAGACCATGGGTTTTTTTTGTTCAACCCAATGCTCGTGTGTAATAGCAAGTGCAATCAAGAAGAGTGCCGTGAAGAAGAATCCCATCAGCTGAATTGGTTTTCTACCGATGCGTTCAATGAATGCCACTGTGAACCAATATCCCGGCACGGTCGAGCACAGAGCAACAATCGACTGCAATTTTGCTATTCGATAAACTTCTTCAATGGCGTTCATTTGTTTGGCTTGCGGAAGCCATCCCAAATTCGTGAAAATTTCTTTCTGGAAAAAAAGATTTTGGCTGTAGAAGATGATGTCGATCAGAAACCAAGTGCTTGCAGTGCCCAGTAGGCGCAAGCCGTGTCGCCTAGCGAACTCTCTGGAAAATAAGCCGAACCGCGGCTCGGTCCTCGCAATTTCTTCAATCCTCATTTGGTCTTCTTTGATTTCTAGGTTAAGAACGCTAGACATGTCGGCTGCGGCTTGATTTGCATCTCTTGCAATGAGCGCCGTGTAGCGAGCCGTTTCGGGCATTTTCATTCGCCAATAGTATGTCAACGCAGCAGGAATGGCCCCGAACATAAGAATGATCCGCCAAACAAAATCGGCTTGAGAGGTGGTCGAACGTAGAGGATGGACCGCGTCTGCGGGGCGCTCGTACTTGTTCTTGAATCCTGCAGAGACAATAATGGCCACGGCACCCCCGGCTAGAATCCCAAACCCTTGTAGGGCAAACACTGCTGCGATGAACGACCCTCGGGTTCTCTGGTTGGCATACTCAGACATAATGGTGGCAGATAAAGGATAATCTCCGCCGATTCCGAAGCCCAACCAGAATCTGAAAAAGCAGAGCGTGGTCATTACGGATTTGGCTGTCCTGCCGAAAGAAAGACCAGATGCTATGGCAGTAATGACCATGATCATGAGAGTTATTCCATATACTTTCCTTCGCCCCATTTTGTCGCCCAGCCAACCAATGAAAAGCTGTCCTGCAATTGCTCCGCATAAAGCCACCCCGTTCACGGCGGCCAAGACATGCGGAGGTAGGGTACCAGGACTGTTGCTGTTCTGATCGAAGTAATAAATCCTTCCAAGGAGCTTCGTGACGGTTGAGATGCAGAACAAGTCATAGGCATCCGTGAAGAAGCCCATTCCTGCAATTATGACTGCAGTAAAGTGGTACCATTGCGTTCTTGCCAGGTCCAAGGCCCTTAATACTGCCAGTTGATTTTTCGCCATGATGCCAAGCTTTCTTCTGAAATTCTTTTGACTACTGCACAGCACAAAGCGCAATTTATTAAAACTCGGTGTCTTTGTCAACGCTTTCCATAAAAGTAGAAAACAGAACAATAGAAAATAAACATGGAAGCCTTGACGCGACAAGGACAACACAAAGATTCAAGATTCAAGAAACTAGGACAACGCAAAGATTCAAGATTCAAGAAACTAAACGTTCAGGGCATTACAAAGATTCAAGAAACAAAACATTTGAAAAACAAGCTATTTTCAAACAATTTTCATGTCACGACGAAATCTACAGCAAGACTAAATATAATACGGAAACTAGACATGAGAATCTAAATAAATACAGAATAATTTTTAACTCGATCAGAGTATTCGCAAGATATGCGAAAATGAAGCTGCAAGACTGTTGACAATACAAATTTGAAACCGTTTACAGAAATTTCCGAAGAATAGAAATTTACAGCCAACAGCATCTGAAATTCAAGAACTGCGAAGCCCTACAATCTTCAATTTCAGACAGCGAAATTTTCCAAAGCAGGAAACTAAATCCTAGAAATTAGAAGGCAGTGAAAAATAGGTAGAGGATCAACTCAAAAGCATTTAAACGACCCTAGCGATATTTAACAACTTAAATGTGTCTGGTCAATTTCACAGCTCAAATACCAAGTTCGAGTGCGGATTTTGTTAAAAATTTGAACAAAACACCTCTCGGTTCATAGAATTTCAGATAAATTTTACTGTAGACTCGACGGCAGGTCAAAATTTACAGATCAACCCCATGATTTGTGCCATTCTTACATCCTGAAGCTAAAGACGGCCGGAAGGGGCGAAATAACACTAGATTCGACGGCCCTAGGGATCCCTATTAGTCCTCATTTGATGGAACCGAGAGCTGAGCATGGAGGTATCGCTTTTTGCTTAACGAGTTCTAACTTATATATATATAGATAGATAAGCATGTTCTACGAGTCCTCATATATACATACACACGTGTGTTCACTTTTATATATTTATATTTATATACACGTATGTTCTAGCCGCATATGCGAAGTACATTCCTTTATTCCGATCTTCCTAGGGTATAGGAAACCGGTTAGCTTATAAAAAGTTAGAATACATTAAAGTTTGCGCGTCGAATTTTCCAAAGTCATCTTACATTATCGTCCATGTTCGCTCATCGCACATTACAAAATTTAAATTTAAAATTTATAGATAATTATTCATTTATTATTTTTCAGCGTCCAGATAGCCACGTTTAGAAGATTATCCACTCATTTTAAAAATTATGATAATGTGAATTTTTAAAATATACTTAAAAATATTAAGAGGCCATGATTTTTTTTGATTAAACATGTAAGGATTAAAGTTAAAATTGGAAACTATTAGGCACTTTCCTAACCTGTTCAGTTAAAATTGGAAACTATTAGGCACTTTCCTAACCTGTTCTCTTTGTTGATATTTTACTTTTAATGGCTTTTGTCATATACATTTTCAATCTTTAAATTCTTAGGGCTACATGACAAAATATTTAACTTTTTTATTTTCAATCTCTAAACTTTAAAGGGTTATTACAAAGTATTAGGCACTTTCCTAACCTGTTCTCTTTGTTGATATTTTACCTTTAATGGTTTTTGTCATATACATTTTCAATCTTTAAGAAGGGTTATTACAAAGTATTAGGCACTTTCCTAACCTGTTCTCTTTGTTGATATTTTACCTTTAATGGTTTTTGTCATATACATTTTCAATCTTTAAATTCTTAGGGCTACATGACAAAATATTTAACTTTTTTATTTTCAATCTCTAAACTTTAAAGGGTTATTACAAAGTATTTATCATAATTGGTTTGGATTTTTCTTTTACGCTTTAACTGTAATAAATTTTGTAGGTTATATAACATATTTAATATTTTGTCATTATAAAAAATCTTTTCATTAGTTTTATTATAAATTTGTTAGAGTATATTAATTTTTTTTTCTATAAATTTTCTAAATTACATAATTTCTTTTAAATAATGGTTTATTTAAGGGTTATATTTAGTGAGAATTATGTCAATATTTTTTATTCTAAAGAATCAATGTATAGTTAGAATTACATAACCCATTCAATCATTACATAATATTATTTCTTTTACAAAATATGACTATTGGTAGGAAGAATCATTCCTCTTAATTACCTAAATTACATCCAATAAATGCAATAACCACGACAATTTCCTCATAAATTTATTATTTTAAACTTATATTATTTATTTAAAAATATATTTTAAAAATAAAATATTATTTATAAAAAAACTTTTAAATCTCATTTCAATGACTTGATTATAAAATCTTTTAAATTTCATTTACTAAAATAAGAAAGTCAACAATATATAATTTACTCATACACATAGATATAATTTTTTATTTGTTTTATTTAATAAACCCATGAAAGTATAATAATTTTTAATGATGTAATTTTCTCATAAGTTTATTATTTTTAATTATACAAAAACATATTAATAAAAACTATTTATAAAATTAAAAAAGTTTTATTAAAAATAAAAATATATTTATAAAATTAAGAAAAAAAAATTAATATTATTTTATTAACTTATTTATAAAAAAAATTAAATATCATTTTATTAACTTATTTATAAAAAAGTTATTCTAAGTTGCTAAGTTGTTTTTGCAAACTATGAATTATATATTTTTATTTCACCAATCAAATGATTACTCTTCTTATTTGGCCTCATCTCTAGGGGGAGTGTGCATTGCAACTCTAATTCATGGATTAAAAAAACGGTTGTGGGATAAGTTCTTAACAAAAGCAATTAATGCTAGGAATTAGTCCTAGCATTACCTCTAACATTTAATGTTATTATACAATACATGATACTTTAATGAGTTGTTGCAAAACCCAGCATATGTGCACCACCTTGCATATGCTATGTGCCACTGCCTTACAAGTGTTATGGCTTTCGTTCAACAACTGTTCTCTTTCAACACATATTATGGCTCTTACACAAGAACTGATTTGCGCTTTTCTTCTAAGACTCTTAGTCCTTCTAGATTTATTCTGCATTTTATTCATTACATCTGTCGAGGATCCCAACACTATCGGTAGGGATGTTGATCTTACCTCTGGTGCTTCCTGATTCCTACCTCTGGTTCTGCTTACCATCAATTTTACTGCTGCTCACTATGTACTGGACAAGAGCACGTTAAGCAGCACTACAACGGAACTACATCATTGAATCTTTACCTTCAATTGTTTCATCTTCATCTGTTGAATTGTCTTCATAATCAAGCTCTGGATCTACTTCCGGTGCTTATGTGGCCAGAAGTACACATTAACAGTAAGTGCATTGTTTGCTAATGACTCGTTGTAAAAGAAATAATTTAATTTTTAGGATTAGACATATTTTAAAAAACTAAGTCCTATTAAAAACAAGCAAAACGAAAGCGTCTTTGTATGAAAAAATATAAGTGAGAAAAAAAAAACCTATTTTTTTATTATTCCATTCATATATTTTCACATCGGTTCTTATCTCTTTGACCTGGATTCATCTTTTTGTCTAACAAAGAAAGTTCATTATAGGACACCCTTTCCAGCAAGCTCACAAATCTATTAAAAAAATAACATAAAATTGTCAAACAAAATAAACGAGGTTCGAAATTGATAGAGAGCAATAAACGATAGTGTTGGAAATATTAATTACTCGCTGATCCATAATCCAATCAGCGGAGACTCTGTAGCAAGTTAAAAAGTGCCAGAGAGTCTGACAAGATAAAGAGTTCAAATTTCCCGTAGACAAGACAATAGAATTTAGTTGCTGAAGCTAAGTTTCTAGGTAGAGAGTAATTGCAGTCTTTAAATGCTAAGTCAACTAGTCGGCAGAAATTTTCTATATGAAGGATGAATTTGTAAAAAAAAAAGAAAAAGAGACAGACAAGCAGAATAGAACAGAGAAGAGAAGTTCGGTGAAGAAGAAGAAGGAAAAGTCACTGAAGAGTTTGAAGCTCAAGCTTCTGGGTTTTTACCAAGTTTGTATTTACGGTTGTAAGTTTTGTTATGCTGTCACAAGAAATATAAATCCTTAAGTTTATGGTTGAATGAATGTTTTAGATAGATGCACATCTTCTCCATATTTACCTGAATGAATGTTGTTTATATTTACTGTGAGTGAAAGACACAAAGAATTCATAATTATTTCACTGTGTAAAAGTTCCTAGTTTTAGGCGAAGAGGTTCGACATAAATCTTGTTTATTATTTTCTTATATGATATTGTGAGTGATACGCAATATAGTTGTGTTGCAGTTAATCCTAGGTTACGACAGTGAAAAGTGTTTTTCATATTCCTAAGTCCTTAGACTAGGAAATATAATGTTATTGCGCGGAAGTGAAAACTTGTTCGCACATGAGTTGGTCGCAACCAAATTCATGTAGCAGTGAAAGCCGGTCGAATCCAAAGTAAAAGTCCATCACAGGTGAAGAGTCCATTGCAGTTACTCCGTCGCAGTAACTCTGTCGCAGTGCAATAACTCTCGCGCAGTAATTTCTTTGTGCAGTAAATTCTGTCGCAAGAAAATTGAGCCACAAATTTTTGAAAAAGAAAAAAGGGGAAAACAAAAAGTTGCGCTGCAGGGTAACTCAAGTTAATTGTTGCGGTCGACGTTTTTCCGAGATGAAACGCCTCCAATGCCCTCTGCATCGTGCATTCTGATATATACCTACAGTCTTCAAGTCCAATTTGAGTGATACGGACTTGGAACTCGTACACATATGACACAACATGTCATAAACTAGGAAAAAGATGCACATCGTTTGTGAAAAAAATATAAAAAAACATGGAAAAATTTCGAAAAGCTGCACATCATCTGTCAAAAATTGGCCACGGGTTTCAATATGTATTGAATGTCCGTCATGAATTTTTGCCACACTATTCCATATTACCATCCAATACCCAGGGATCACTGATCGAACTATTTTTTTGATGTGCTTTCACTAAACAAGGAGAAGGAACTTAAAGCACGAATTCAATTTTATACCCTATTTACTTCTATGTTTAAACTTCCGGCAAACTTCCCCCAAATAAATAGTGTTAAAAAGTTGTAACATGGGGAAACTACAGAAAACAAAGGACTTATTCTAAAACCCCGTTGACCATACAATTATAGAAGTAGGATAGATGAAGAGAAATAAGTACTTGAAGAATACAATTTGGGAGTACCATATTCTTGTGAAATAAAGGTTCTAGAGGAAGAGGACACAACTTCTAAATCCTAATCAAACCTAAATGAGAATGGCATGAAAAGTATTTTTTAGAACCCATGATTAAAGGCATTAGGTATATATATAATATAAAATGGGACATCAAAATGGATTAGTGTAGAGAAATAGGGTAAAATCACCATTTACAAAAGTCAACCCACAACCTGGGATTTTTATTCCAATCCCCCATAAAATTATAAAATTAAATTGAGGCCAAAAATTGTCAAACACTGTAACCAAGGACATCACAGACAAAAACAAAGAGGAATAGTATAGAGGGAAAAATAATAGTGTGTCTCTCATAATGCATGATGGTCATTGTTGGTAGACTAATTTAGTGCCTACCCATCCCCATCCCCACCATCTACCCGCTTAGCAACACCTGGCATTTCATTTTATCCAGCCGTAGATGGAGGGATTGAACACCACAAAAAAACAACCCTCATGCCTGGAGATGGCGTCCACTAGGAGAATTAAAACCATACTTACGCCTAAACAACTCTCTGTTACAAATAAAAATCAAAATAGGCAAATTGTCTACAGTCACATGGATCAAATGGCTATAATCAGAACATATATGTTCAAACCATACACGTGTGGAAAATGTAGATGGTCCACAAAACCATTTCTTAAATGGGTTAAGCTATGCTTATGTATTCTATGTTATGTGACCAAAAAACTAACATCGTTAGACTATGTATGAACATAGTATACCTCATGAGCTCGTTTGTGTCTTTTTTTCTTTCTTTATAGGTGTTGCCAATTAGAGGAAATTTGGGGTCTAAAATGGGCCTCGTAAAGAAAATATTTAAAAAACCACATCACACTATAAATATGCCATGTCAGATTAAATCTAATGAAAGTCAACCTAAATAGTCTCATTAATGATAGTTGACAACTATATTGAGTTAATGTAGAGTTAAGAGATATTGATTAAAAATATTAATAAAATATTTAGATTCTTGTGCACACATAATAAATGATAGGAAACTTTTGAATTTTATATTATTATTTTTTTAAATGAATAGACCACTACTTTTTATTTATTTAATAAATGTAAAACTCAAATATATTCATTTATAATGAAAAATATAATTATAATAGTATTAAAAAAATAAAAAAATCACTATTATTTTTTAATATAATTTTTATATTAATTCATATAAAAAATATTACATCACATAAAATAAAAAACAATAAACCATGTATATTCATATTATTTTTTATATTTATATAAAATAAATTTGTGGTTTAATGGGTGGGTAGGTAAGAAAAAAAGTAAAATCAAATTTTTTTACAATTTTAGTAACATTAAAAATAGTTTTTATTTTTATTTTATTAGTATTTAAATGTTTTATTTACTTTTGGATGTAATAATTAAATATATTTATTTTTTAAATATTATTTAATAATATTAAAAATACTAAATATCTTTTATTTAATATTTCAAGATAAGTCTATTTAAAATTAAATATTATTTAGTTTTTTTTTTAAATTGATTAAAAAATGTTTTTAGTATTTCAAAATGCTTCCACTACAATTTTAATTAATGCAAAGGTTATGTTTTAGAGGAGTTGGAAGTAGTGATCAAATATAATATTCTATATTTATTAGTTAAAGTTTATTTACCTTATTTCGAGGTGATCTTTTCAAAAACTTAAGCAAGGTGAGGTTGATATAGAGTTAGCTATTGTCAAATAAAAATATGACACATAAGCATTATGTGTCCAGCTCAACCATAATGGTTGACCAAAGATATTGAAATTCTATTGGTTTAAAAATTCAACTCAATCCAGCTCATCCATGGCACAGTTTTTTATAAGGCCCATTTTAGACCCCAAATTTCCTCTAATTCTGAAGCATCTGGGCAAGGTTAAAATGAGATGTTGCGCTGCACTCAGGATGCTCCTTAAGGTTGACAACTCTCACAGAACAAACCCTAGTTTTAGATGTCCACAGAATGTTGTGCCCTATCCATCATAGTTCATGAGTTCTGGATGTCAGAGCCTCTCAAAAATTGTTCTTATGAACATAAGATCAAAGATGGGACTCGTCTAGCTCAAGAGAATCATCCCATGCAGGTTGACATTACACTTGATACTGCAAACCGTGGGAACATTGCTTTTAGCATGTAGTTGTATTTATGTGAGAAGTGTGGACCAGGGTGATGAGAAAACTGGTTTCCATGCATTTGCAACGCAATGTTTCGTCTACTTTAAGTCAAGGAAAGGGAGAGTTTCTTGAGTGCAAGGAGGGACTTTCCATTAGTTTTACCTTGTTAAACTTTGTTATGCTACACGTTTTTTTTAAGGTCTAGAACAAGCATAATGTATTCACCCATAGGTGTTGTTTCAGTCGAGAGAGCCTCCTTTTATCCTTTTTTGAGGCCAAAGAATATTTTATTATTATGCAAGGTTGGGTTCTATTTGTGTTTCTCTCATGTCTAGAATTCAAATTAATGCACATGCGATGTAACAAGTGTCCAGTAAATGGGGGTGCAGGAGAAAAATTAGCTGGCAGTTGTAAGGGTGGTAAGGCATGGTTGATACTATCGTGTAGGGGGAGACTCATATCAATTTTAGTGGATAGAGCCCTTAGTCTCTTTATGCTACCTTATTCACACTTCCAAAGAGAGGTGGCTATCCTCGATTGGGAAGGTGACACAAGTTAATGGTCATTACATGTGGACTTGAATCTTGTAACGGAGACTGTCCTTTTTATCATCATTAAAGAAAATATTTTATATTTTAATTTATTGAAAGTATCTTAAGTTGGAGTCAAGTTTTCAATTGAGTGCCTATCAAACACATTGATTCGACAAATTCCTCCACCAAAATTTATTGCCTTGAATATTTGTAAATGGACTCATGCATAATGAGATCTCTATATACAAATCTAAATCTCCCAGTGACATGGTATTTGTATGAACAGCAAACAACGATGACATCTAAAAAGCACAGAACCAGCCATTAAATGAGCGATCAGTATTCTTTCAATGTTGCGATCTTCCCAGTTGGTTACGTAATACAAAGCACCCATCACCGACACCAAATATGGAAAGTGAATTGTAATAAGATTCATTATTAGGTAAATCAATATCTGTCTGTCATTTCAAAATATCCCATCCGGTTCCAGAATTTCATTATGTTGTCTATTGAGTCTATATTTGTGTGTAAATCCATTGCACCCCTGCTGGTGCACGAGGTCGATATTTAGACAAAGAATTATCTTGAGATGATATCATTAATTTTTGTATGCTAATTTTATGTTCCAGAATCCAGGTGATTGGGACGGAGGGATATGGATGTCTTATCTGACTCTCTGTCATGCTGTTGATGATTCATCGACCAACAACTGTTAGATTTTTATCATTTAAGCAATAACATCTTAGGATCTTATCTAAGAGAATAACATGCATAGAAATAAACATAAGAGACAAGAGACAAAGAATTTTCCTTGGGGAAACCATAAAGGAGAAATCCCCGCAAATTCCTCAGAGATAGAATGAGCACCAACGGCAGCAGTAAAACCTGAAAACATAAATATGATCTCCAACAACTTGTTCTCTCTCTCTCACTTGAAAGAGCTTCTCCTCTCTCACTCATGCGCCTCAGTGAGTGAGTGTGTGTGTGATAAATAGAGAGGCTCACTCTCTATTTATATGTTTGGGTACACAGGGTACTCCCAAAAGACCGAACACCTTCAGAAACCGCTTCACACAAATAGATCATAGATCAACACACCGATGTTTGTCATGTGGTTAAAACCCTCGAGAGGGAAACAGTCCATGGCCCTAGCCAAATAGCTACTTGGAGCAATTAATTATGCAAAAGAAAGAAAGTTACATGAAATTCTCATAATCGATCAACTAGCCAAGGACCCTCTATGCTCTTTAAATAGAGATCATAGACCAATTGGGTGTTAAGCCACAAATCAATGATAGGTATAATCTAAGAGAAGTTGAATCGTCAGATCACTCTATGTCTAGAACATATTGTGACCGTCAGATTAGAATATTTACAAATGCATACTAATGCATACTAAAGAAACACACTTTTACGTAACAGATATATTACACAAGTTGATCTTAACTAACTCCTAAGTGTCTAAATATCCTAACATCGCCCCTTAAGAACAACTTGGGTTATGATTGAAGGATTTACAAAAGTGACACTATTAGGAGAAGAAAGGAGGCATTAGAGCCTATCCCCCCTTAAGGACACATTCCTGAACTCCTAACATAGACCGAAGTTTAGAAAACTTTGCTTCTGTAAGAGACTTGGTGAAGATGTCTGCAACTTGATCATTTGTTGGGCAATAGAGAACTTCAATAGCATGATCATGAACAAGATTTCTGATGAAGTACATGTGTAGCTCAATGTGTTTACTACACTGATGTAGAAGTGGATCTTTGGCAAGCTTGATGGCACTTTGATTGTTGCACCAAAGTGGGGTAGGTTGCTGCTACTTGAATCCAAACTCTGAAAGGATCTGTCAAAGCCATAAAGCTTCCTAACTGGAATTAACTGTGACTCGATATTCTGCTTCTACTGAAGAAAGGGAAAGAGCTTGTTGTTTCTTACAAGCCCAAGTGACAGGTCCAAATCCCAGACTGAAAACATAACTTGCAGTAGACTTTCGATCATCAGGATCACTGGCCCAATTTGAATCAGTGAAGCCAACCAACAAAGGTTTCCCCCCTGTACTGTAATGAATCCCAAACTGAATTGTACTTTGAATATATCGAAGTATTCTTTTTGCTTCTTTCCAGTGACTTTCATGAGGAGTTTGCATATAACGGGCAACATGACCAGCGACAAAGGAAAGGTCAGGACGAGAATGAGTCAAGTATAAAAGAATATCAAAAAGCTGACGATACAAGGTGGCATCTACTTTAGGGTAAGTACAAGTGGCAAAAAGTTTGACTCCGAACTGGAAGGGAGAAGGGGCTGGTTTACAATCTTCCATGTGGAAGCGATGAAGAAGGTCACAAGCATACTTAGACTGGGAAAGAAAGATTCCTTCTTTGGTTTACAAGACTTGGAGACCAAGAAAATAATGCAAATGTCCTAAGTCTGACATTTCAAAATTTTGCTTAAGACTGGATTTCACATGGGTTATAAGTTTAGGGTCACTACTAGTAAGGATAAGATCATCAACATAAATAACAAGTATGATGAGATGGTTTCCTACTTTCTTGGTATAGACATTGGGGTCAGAATGGCAGCTAGAAAAACTAGTGTCAAGGAGAAAGCTATCCATTTTGGCATACCAAGCTCTAGGAGCTTGCTTAAGGCCATATAAGGATTTCTTAAGGAGACAAACAAGGCTAGAGTTATTCTGAACATATCTAGGACGTTGTTGCATGTAAATTTGCTCATGTAAATCACTATGTAAGAAGGCAGAATTGACATCCATTTGATGGACTTCCCAGTTATGTAAGGATGCAAGGGAAAGAACAAGGTGGATATAGTTCATTTTTGCTATAGGGGCAAAGGTTTCATTGTAGTCAATCCCTTCAACTTGGGAAAAACCTTTGGCAACTAACCTTGCCTTAAGTTTTTCAATACTTCCATTTGATGCATACTTAGTTCTGTAGACCCATTTACATCTGACAAGTTTTCTTCCTTTTGGAAGAGGAACAAGATCCCAAGTATCGTTCGCCATTAAGGAACGATATTCTTCATCCATAGTTGCATCCCAATCTGGATTTCCTGAAGCTTTTGCAAAAGTTTCTGGATCATGATTCTTGGAAACTTGAGCCAAAAGGGAAGAGGCTCGCTGAAACTGAGAAGGTGTTCAACGTTGATCTCTAGGATCACCGACAAGATCACCAGTTAGGCCAAAGATGGCACATCCGCCAAATTAGGCTCGCAGGCCAAGAGATTTTCATCAAATTTAACATCTCTTCTAATGATTATATCATGTGAATGGGGTTGAATAAGTCTATAACCTTTTACATCTTCTGAATATCCAACAAATATGCACTTTTCACTTTTAGGCTGCAATGCTTTCCATTTTTCATCTGGAATGTGAGCCCATGCTTCACAGCCAAACACACGAAAGTGACTTACATCTGGTTTAATTTTACTCCATGCTTCTTTCGGTGTTATACCTTGTAAAACTTTAGTGGGTGTGTAATTAACTATGTAATTTGCACAATTTATGGCCTCAGCCCAATATTGAAGACTTAGTCCCTTAGATTGGATCATACAATTAGCCATTTCTTTTAGAGTGCGGTTCTTCCATTCAGCTACACCATTTCGTTGTGTTGTATATGGAACAGAGTGCTGTTGTTGGATTCCTTGTTCAGTGCAAAAAGTAGTGAACTTGTTGTTAACATATTCTCTTCCATTGTCAGATCTTAACTTAATAATTTGATGACCATATTGTTTTTCAACAAGGGCCTTGTAGGCCAAGAACATGTTAAATACTTCACTCTTAAGTTTTAGGAAGTAAACCCAAGTGCGTTTGGAGTAGTCATCAGTGAAAGTTAAGAAATATTTGAAACCAAAAAAGGAAGCAGATGGAAGAGGGCCACACAAGTCACTATGCACAAGCTCCAAGGGAACCGAGGCGTTCCAAGAGGCACGTTTGTCAAAACTGTCCCGATGATGTTTTTCGAGTACACAACCAGAACAAACACCATCCTTGAAAGATACCAACAGAAGACCAGTCACCATATTTTATTTACATAGTTATTGCAATGAGCGATAATTTAAGTGACCAAATTGCTCATGCCAAAGTTTGCTCAAGTTATCACTATGAGCAACAAAAACTGAAGGAAAAGGTGATGACCCAAAGTTGTTAAATGTGTACAACCTGGTAATATCATCACCAGTTCCAGTAGAAAGGATAATTTGTGGATTTTTAAAATCCTTGATTACAACTTGGTGAGGTCTAAACGTCACAGTTTTACCTTCACCCGAATGAGTGATTTGATAGACTGACAACAAATTGCAGAAAATTTTTGGAACACATAGTACATCACTAAAATGACCATTTTCTACTGGAATTGTTCCATATCCTACAACACTTAGAGATCTTTCATCACCAACAAATATTTGTTTGGTGTTACATTCATTCATAGTAGAAAAGATGGATTTATCATTAGCCATATGATAAGATTCTCTATAATCAATGATCCATTCAATTGAACTAGAAGAAGAAGTTGCAGTATAAGAGTAACTAGAAGCACAATGTGCATGTCCATGAGAGGTAGATTCTGAAGACGAATCTAGGCTGATGTGGTGCTTCTTCATTGCTGCTTCCAAGGATGCCATCTTCTTAAAACACTTAGATTCATCATGATTATCTTTCCCACAAAAATTGCAATGACGCCTAGTCTTCTTTCCTTTTTGCTTGGATCCTTTGTCATTTTTTAAAGAAGGAGCTGACTGAGAAGGTTTGGGACCCTTATTGTTTTGCTTATTATTGTGAAAATTATGTTTCTTGGGAGGCTTGGACTTTTATTTCTGTTGGGACAATAAGGCTTTCCTAGATGTATCTGCATTGTTAATTATTCCAAGATGAATGAGTTTATTATGCTCTCTAATTAAGGAATCACAAAAGGATTCAAGGCTAAGCTCTTAATAGCTAGCTGCATTCAAGGATTCTTTCATGGAGTAGAATGTAGATACAAAAATAGAATATACAGGTCCAAGTTTTGAAAGAATATGATAAATACATTGTTTGTCTTCTTTCTTAATCTTGCATTCTGCACATAATAGTCTAAGAGTTTTATACTTAGATAAATAGTCTTAAATGCATGAAAAATAATTTGGCTTCAAGGAAAGCAACTCATTCTCAAGTTGATGACCCCAAATTTCATTGTGTTTACCAAACACAGATTTCAACTTTTCCCAAGTGAGATTAGGTTCATCAATTCCAGATATGTTGAATTGCAAATCAGTAGAGATTGACATCCCAATCAATCCATGAGCTTCATCGCATCTATTTTTCCATTTAATTTTCTTATCATCATCAGTGGGTTCTGTTTCTTTCCTTGAGGTTATCCTGAAAAGTCCCCTACTTCGCACAACATCCTCCATACGAGATTTCCATGAGAAATAGTTAGAACTTGTAATTATAATATCACAACGGGTGGCCATATTATAAAATAATGGATGAAAAAACAGAAACTAACTATTTGGATGCAAAGAGCTCGAAAAAATATGCGGTTTAAAAAAATGACACTTAAAACTGATTTTGGATGATGAAGTTATGCTTAATCAAAGAAAAAGGTGAAGATGTCCCCAATAGTGACGTGGCAGATATTAACTTGACCAACTAAAAAAAGAAGCCCCCTCTTCCCAAGATCAACCTTTGACAATCACTTTTACAATAAAGTTGCTTTGAAGTGAATCACTTTTGTAGAATAAGTGATGTTCACTTTTACAAGAATGTGACTTTTAAATAGTGTGGCAATAAATTAAAAGGCTTAAGTGACTCACTTTTATTTTATTTTATTTATATGAGATGCACTTTTACAATAAAGTAATTTGAAAATAGAAATTGCATGCACTAAAAAGTAGCTTAAAAAGACTTGAACTCAAGACCTATTAAGTAATAAAACAACTTTGGACCAAGTGAGCTAAGTTTAAAAGGTACGTAAAATAATGGAAAGAGGAAGGAGGTTTTTTTTTTTTTTTTAACTCTTCTCTCCCATTCTCCGTGCTTGCTTTCTTTTCCTGCAAATCACAAAAAAAAAAAAAAACAAAAACAAAAAAAACTTTTCCACACAATGGGGTTAGATCTTGGTTAGTTTACCCAGAAAGTCTACGTTTTCAAGTTTTCTCACTATTTTTGATTTTCCGTGATCGTACAAGGTGCATGACAAAGAGCATACATAGCCGAGAAGACAAGAAAAAAACTTTCCCTTACTGTTTCTGATTCGCCGCGATAGCGCAAGGTGCATGGCAAAGAGCATACGTAGTCAGGGAAGGGAATAGTCTGAGACTAAAACAAAAAAGATCTAATAATAAACTGATACAATATTAGAGATTTACAAAAAACAAATCCGTCACTATAACATTATACCTTCAGATTTGCCGAAATGGGTGTTTCTGGAGCAAACGGAAATGATTTTCGGTGAAATGAAAACTATTTCCCAATGGAAACGATGCTCCAGACGCAATGGAATAGCTCCCATAGGCAAAAAATACACAAAAAATCTAGAACCAGAAACCCTTTCAAAGTTTCGGCAACACCGGTTCTAGATCTTGATCAAAACCGAAAGCGGCTCTTCATAAAAGCTTTGATACCATGTTTGAGTACACATGGTACTCTCAAAAGACCAAACACCTTTAGAAACCACTTCACACAAATAGATCACAGATCAACACACCGATGTTTGTCACGTGGTTAAAACACTCGAGAGGGAAACAGTCCACGGCCCCAACCAAATAGCTACTTGGAGCAATTTATTATGCAAAAGAAAGAAAGTTACATGAGCTTCTCATAATTGATCAACTAGCTAAGGACCCTCTATTCTCTTTAAATAGAGATCATAGACCAATTGGGTGTTACGCCACGGATCAATGGTAGGTATGATCTAAGAAAAGTTGAACCGTCAGATCACTCTATGTCTAGAACATATCATGACAGTCAGATTAGAATATTTACAAATGCATACTAATACATACTATAGAAACACACTTTTACCTAACAGATATATTACACAAGTTGATCTTAACTAACTCTTAATTGTCTAAATATCCTAACATTATATTCTTTCATTCACTTGATGTCCACTTCAATATGTCGGCCCCACTTAACAATTACTTACTAGGGATGACATCTCTAGGAGAGTCTAATAACCCTAGTGCTCCACAATTGTGGGGAATTTGCCCTCCAATAAACAGGGAGGGTTAACCTTGACACAATTGTGGGGACTATTTCCCCGACTTACGATGGAGGGTTAACCTCAATGACTTTACATGAATTGTTTACATTATTGAAACTCCTGATTGGATCATCGGGGCATGACATGACTCAATTACATTATAGATACTTCCCAGAATAAACATCGGGGTACAATACATAAGATATACAAGTGAATACATTCCGAAGTTACAAATACATCAACACTCCCTCTTAACTAGGAAGGTTTTCTCTCGACACAATTTATCAGCACAAGTCTTCTTCTCTATATCAACTGGATCATCATCAAGTCATCTTAATCTTCAAGTAATCTTCATCTTCAAGTCATCTTCATTCTTAAGTCATCTTCATTAAGTCTAGATCATCACTGGATCATCATTGAGTTTGTATCATTACTTGATCTGGAGCATCATTGGATCATCACTTGATCTGGAGCATCACTGGATCATAATCAAGTCTAGATCATCATCGTCATCACTGCTTCCGCTATCTCAATCAAATGGTGCTATCTCTTCATTCTTCTTGTCATAGGAAGTTCTACAGAGCCATCCCTTTTTCATGCTGGTTGTAGGCCTAGCCTCTAGGTAGGTGTTCATCTTCTTCAACACTTATATCTGACCATGGAATGAACCATGTCAGAAAGGCCCACCCACCACTTACATCTGACCATGCCCGAAAACTCATCGCAAACCATGTCAGAACGGCTCAGCACTCACATATGACCATGGTAGTAAACTCATCGCATACCATGTCAGAAAGGCTCTGCACTTACATCTGACCATGATAGGAAACTCATCACACATCATGTCAGAAAGGCTCTGCACTTACATCTGACCATGATAGGAAACACATCACACATCATGTCAGAAAGGATCTGCACTTATATCTGACCATGATAGGAAACTCATCACACATCATGTCAGAAAGGCTCTACACTTATATCTAACTATGATAGGAAACTCATCACACATCATGTCAAAAAGGCTCTCAACCCCATGCTAAGTGTTAGTCCCAAACTAAACAAATTCCTAGTAACTGACCAGGTGCCTCCATTCTCCTAGAGAATGGCCTTCTGCACTTACATTTGATCATGTGGGAATACATCCCACAGTCACCTCAGAATGGATCAACACTTATATCTGACCATGGAAGGAACCAATGCTCTCACCATGTCAGAATGGCTCTCGGACTCATCACTTCCCCTTGGAAGGAACCTCAATCTAGAGAACACCAAGATTCTGCCTGAAGTACTCAAACTTCACTCTGGCCATTTCTAGCATAGAATCACATCAGGGCTGATTATGTCTAAGGATAACCTACAAGCTTCTCTAGGACAATCTACAGGACTGGTTATGTTTGAGCAACCTACAAGCTTCGCCAATATTTATGCTCAGACAACTTGGCTCACCAGCTATGCTAGAACTCCCTTTTTTAAGAGATCTCGATCTGGATCACAAACTAGAGCTTCACTACTCCTCTTTGCATCATACAAAAATGCAAGTCAGATCAATCAAATCAAATAGTAGTTTTCAAAAGAAACATACTACCTCCCAAATAGAAAGTGGCAACATCTTTTGCCTCGGCTGTACTCAGCGCCATGAAGGAATCCATCCTTCCAAACCAAGAGATCACACCTAATCTCATACTGAAGTAGCACCTTGAAGTGCTCTTCCTATAGATGGAACTTTTTTCCCAATACGAATCCACATAACCCTCCAGGTTAATATTTTGATTCGCCTCATACTTGACCCCATACTCAACTGTACCCTTCAGGTACTTCACTGCATGCCTTGCAACCATCAAGTGAACATGTCTCAATGTGTTCATAACAAAGCAAATATCTGGTCTCGTATTCGTCAGGTACATCAAGGAACAAATCATCTGACGATACATTGTGGCATCAACTATCTCTGATGAAGCATCACTCAATAGTGTTGGAATATAATAAACCCACTCATAAAATAATTAATCATTATTTGATTATGTTCCTACCCACTAGATTAGATAGTTGGCATCCATTTGCACCTTAGAGTCAACACTTGCTATATATATCCTAGGAATGATTTATTTCTAATTCTGGGTTGATCTTGACCACTTTATGGCCATCAAAAATTGGTAACTGCGCTTTATAGCAGATTCTGCTTTATCCTGCTTTTCTGTGGATAAGGTAAAGCTAGTCAACTTGGAAACTGACAGCTTTTGTTTCCAACCCATCCTCCATTATTTTCTCTCCATATTCTAGGATGAGCAAGTCTTTCCTTCACTCATCATCACTCACACATGCTATTGCTAATTCGTGAGGTGCTTGGTAGATTGGGAAAGTGCTTTAGCCAACTATGGGGCTTATCATAATTAGTAAGTCTGCTTTATGAGCTAGATTGAGTTGTCTTAATGCAACTCCTTTTTCCTTTATATGGATGTATTACCTATGTAATAATATCAATTATCATTTATTGATTATTCATTAATGTGTGTTCATTAATTCTTCTTCTTCTCTCCTTATGCTAATTCTCTACAATTCTATGTGAGGTTAATTGTGTGCTTAGATCCTTAGCCCTTTTATGAAATTCCTTATGCCATCAAGGCTTTAGAATTTCTACATGGTATCAGAGCCGAGGATATAAAATATCTACATGCTATCATATCTTTGAGAGTTCATTAATTAATCCTCCTTTTCCAATTTGCAGGTTTATTTTGCAGGTTCAACTTCAAATGGATTCAAGAGTATTAGTTCCTCTTCTTTCTCCATTCACAAGCTATTCAGAGTGGAAATTGAAGATGATTTCATCTCTAAAGAGACAAGCTCTCTATGAGGTATCTATTGAAGCTGGTGAAGAGTCTTATGAAAAGCCAAGTGACTGGTTGGATGACTCTGATAGAGCAATTGGAGCTATTTTTCTAGCTATCTCTCCAAGCATGCGTTACCTTATTGATTCTATTGAATACCCAAAGGATCTCTAGAAAACATTGGATAGAGTTTTTGGAAAGGACAATGAGGATCCTTCTAGCTATGTGGAGAGTGCCTCTAGATCCTCAATGATTTCTCTATCTCAATATGTCTCAGCCTCTACAATCTACAATCTCTGATGAAGTTGATCATGAAGAAGAATATTCTCATACAGTCCATGTTGCTACTACTCTCTTTGATTTGAATGCTTTCTCTTTTAATCAAGAAGCAAATATTGAAGAGCCATATTTTTCTGTGTCTCTTGAAGTAGAAGATATTGATTCATCTTCTTATGATGTTGTTAATGAAAAATAAGTGACTAATGGAGGCACTATTGCTATTGATGATTCACTCACCATTCAGTGTTCTCTATGTCTTCTATCATGGATTCTGAGATCAATATGCCAGACCTCTCACACTTTGTGCATGCCTCTCTTCTTGATGGTGCACAACCCAGTGAATTCCAAGATGGTTGCTCGTCTAAATCAAGTCCTTTTAGTGTCTTACCACTTACCATAGTTGATCCCATGCACTTCTGCAACTCCTCCTTTGTTCTTGGCACTCATTCTCAAAGCCTCCTTGAAGATTTTGAACATCACTATCTTTCCTCCTTACACTCTTCCACCATAGAAGATTCTTTACTAGTATATTCCCATGAGTCTACTGTTGTGCTCATATGTGATCTCTTGGATTATTTGGAAGCTAGATCAACCCATGGAGGCCATGCATTTGCACTCTTTGATCCTATTCCTTCTCTATGTTCCTACAAGATCACTTGCACACATCCTCTCTGTGTAAATGAAGATCGAGACATTATAAATTCGCTTGGATAGTTATTTCACCTATCTAGAGCTTATTTCATCTCTACTGGTTCAAAGTTCAAGTCATCCTCATCATCTTGGAGCTGATTACAAGTCTCAAGATCCTTCAGTATTTCCTTCACATCATTGGATCTCAGCTATTCTACATGGTCCTAGTGTCCATCATGTAGTTGTCTATGATCTAGGTGAGTAGATTTATCTTCTTCCCAAGAAGAATATTCCTCCAAACATCAAAAGTTAGTTTGGAGCAGCAGCAACACCAACAGTTCATCATTTTTGGTATTGCTTTTCATGTCCTTTCTTGAGGTAGGATTTTCCCCTTGAGGTTTTTCCTCTTTCCTCATTTCTTTGGACAAAGATAAATTATAAAAGGGTGACCATAGCTTTATTGCTGGGCCCTATATGCATATATATTTTTGATTAATTAAGGGATATCATCATAAAGTTAGTTTTAAAGGGGGGCGTTGGAATATAATAAACCCACTCATAAAATAATTAATCATTATTTGATTAATTTCCTACCCACTAGCTTAGATAGTTTGAATCCACTTGCACCTTAGAGTAAACACTTGACTTCTATATCCTAGGAATGATTTATTTCTGATTCTGGGTTGATCTTGACCATTTTATGGCCATCCATAATTGGTAACTGCACTTTATAGCAGATTCTGCTTTATTATGCTTTATCTGCTTTATCCTGCTTTTTCTGTGGATAAGGTAAAGCTAGTCAACTAGGAAACTGGCAGCTTTTGTTGCCAACCCATCCTCCATTATTTTATCTCCATATTCTAAGATTAGCAAGTCTTTCCTTCACTCATCAGCACTCACACATGCTATTGCTAATTCATGAGGTGCTTGGTAGATTGAGAAAGTGCTTTAGACAACTATGGGGTTTATCATAATTAGTAAGCCTACTTTATGAGCTAGCTTGAGTTGGCTTCATGCAACTCCTTTTTCCTTTATAAAGATGCATTACCTATGTAATAATATCAATTATCATTTATTGGTCATTCATTAATGTGTGTTCATTAATTCTTCTTCTTCTCTCCTTATGCTAATTCTCTACAATTCTATGTGAGGTTAATTGTGTGCCTAGATCCTTAACCTATTTATGAAATTCCTTATGCCATTAAGGATTTAGAATTTCTACAAATATCTTCAGGTTTGATTCCATAGGTGTGGTTATTTCCTTGTAGTCCATCATCCCGAACCAGTTCAGGATCTCTACTGTATACTTCCCTTTCCCTAGGGAGATTCCATCCGCATTTTGCCACACCTCCATGCCTAGAAAATAATGCATCATATCCAAGTCCTTCATCTCAAACTCAGCAGCAAGTCTCCTTCTTACAACTTTACTGGGTTCCTATTTTTTGTCAGGAACAAGTTATTGACATATAACAGTAGCATCATTGGTCTTCCGCCTTCAACCTTGAAGTAAAGGTTGGAGTCCACTTTACTCTCAGTAAAGCCTAGAGTCATCAGTAAGCTATCCATCCTATCGTACCATGTCGAACCTTGGGATCTTCTGCAGTCACTCCCTCTGCAGAGGAGCATCATACTCCCTTTGTCTTTCATACTCTATGCACTGAAACATTATATATTGGAGTGACAAGTAGATTCCTCTGCTACTAATATTCTATGTATCCATCTAGGGTCACTGGATACCAAGATCCTCTATCTTGAACCTTTTCAAAAATTCTTCTCACACCCATCTGTGAGCTTGTCATCCTATATAGGAATTCATATTCAACCTTGTAGCAAAGGTTAAGATCTTCATCACTGTATGTGTTATCCCATGGGTGTCTTTTGAGCTCGTACAAGGCTTTCTTTCATTTGCACACATGATTCTTCCTGTCTTTTGACTTCACTTCCAGTGGCTGCAATTGTCTCTTCGTATTCCATGTCTTGTTTCTGTGAGAATCCTTGTGCTATGAATCTTGTGTTGTATCCCACGATGTTTCCATCTACTAAATTCTCTTCAGGTCTCGATATTGCATCCTAGACATCATTCTTCTTGAATTGGTCTTCCTTTTCTTTTTGGCTACTTCTTCATAGTTGGAAGGTTTTGCATCAATGATGTCACTACATTCACCTTCATTCTTAGATTATTTCTCGAACTGTCATCACTTGTTCTTCGGAACAAGTCTCATCCTTCTTTTCTTGTAGGTGATTGTACACTATTTTTCCTACAATTCAAATGCATTTGTATGGTTAGAAACATTTCATAAGGCATATTCATAATGGAAAATTCTTACGCATAAATATATGATCATGCAACTATTTTAGCCAATACAAAATTCATCCATATCTCAAGGAAACTTTTCTATATGCCTTCCATCTCTACCAAGAGATCATTGAGATTGTGCACTAATCCAATATATCAACAAAGAGGTTTCATTCTAGATGAATAGCAATGGATAGTTGTATAGCACCATGATCTACTTACCCATCACATGAATACTAGTAGTATACTGTCATTAATGCAAACATCCTACCATGCATAATACATCAACTGAATATAAACAAATGCATAACAAAACAATATCATGAAATGACAGTTGAATACTTATCTTTATTTGTTTCGTGGGTAGACTCCTTCTTGAGCATTCAGCTTCATCATCTTCTTCATTCATCATTTCTTATCCAAATGCTAAGATGGATAAGTGGTTCTTCAAGAGTTGATTCCTTCGTATTCCTCATCGCTTGAGGGATCTTCTTTGGATGGTGAGAGCTTGATCTTCAGTTGCTCCTATCTTCTCTTCTCATATTATGACTCGAGCTTCTTCTTCTTCCTAGAGTCCGCTGAAAGTAATCACTTCTTTCTGGCATACGTTCCTCGAATGAATGTATCCCATGATCGTGAGAGGCTATTAAAGGTAGTTATCACAACTGCTACATTCTCCACTTCTTCTTCTACCACTTCAAGCTGTTCTTTGATTTGAGAGATGCTTGTAAAGTATGACTGTATGGTCTCTGCATTCTAGATCTTCACATTCTTCAATTGTTTTCTCAAAGTCATTTTCCGATTTATGTTCTTCCCTTCAAATAGCTTGGTCAAAGAATCAAACATCTCTTTCGATGTCTTTAGGGAAGACACTTGTGGTACAATTTTATCCGTGATTGAATCAGCAATGATCTTCTTGGCCTTGACAAAGTTCTTATTGTGTAAGGATTTTAGCCTCATCTCCCTTTGGAACCTCTCTACTTATGTAGGTGTCCAATTAATTTTTTTCAAGAACTAGTGACATCCTATACTTCCATTCTTGGAAGTTGTCAGCCTCACCAATCTTGTCATCAAGCTAATGTGATAGATCACTTTCAAATGAGAACCTCAAATGAAAATAGCAAAAGATTATAACTTATCGATTTGAGGTGTCTGTTTTGGTTCCAGAGCTGGTTGATCTAGGGTTTGTTAGAGAAACCCTAATTTTCAAAACTTGGAATCTTTCATATCTTATTGGAAAGAAAAATATACTTCTTCAAGGAGATATTTCCAATGTACTCATTTTCTGAAAATAGTGGAGGGAAGTTCTCGGAACAGAAATCCCTTGTTTACCAATTTCTTCTGCAGACATTCTTGATACTGTTTATGTGGTATCTCTGAAATTAATATTCCTATATGTCTGTAATTTTGTAGTGAGGTATCTTCGTCTATCCTTGTTCCAACACCATAGGTTTCATTAGAATTTGTTTCATCAATTGGGACTTATGAGCATTTTCCCAAAGTGACCTGTTTCAGGTCCATTCAACATAGCGAATTTGTATGGACTGCCGTGTGTCACTGTTTCATCTTCTGGGTCTGAAACGTCTACCATAGAAATTGAAGTCTGTTCCCTTTTTGGAAAATATTGAGAAATTTCATTTGGACCTTAGTATCTTGAGATATAGCAATTCTCCCCAGGTGTCCTGTTTAGGGATGAATCCTGGAAGAGGTTGGAACCCTAACTTGGAGGAATCATATCTCCTAGAATATAGAGAATCTGAGGCTGAAACTTGGATAAAATGTACATTAGGAAATCAGCTTCGATCTGTGAAAGTTTTGGCCCCTGAGACTTCTATAATCCTAATATATAGTGAATGTACCAAAATTTATCAGTTTTAGTATTTAGGGTTTTTTTAGCTCGTGGTCAAATTAGGGTTTTACTTTCTCAGAGTTTTACCCAACCAAAAATATCGACCTAGGTCTCTAAACTTTAATTTTGATGAGGATATTAATCCTATGCCGGGCTCACTAAAAAATTCCTCTTATGTAAAAAGCCCTATTTTCCCGCAACAAAAATTGAAAATGCCAGGAATCAAATTCCATTTCGATAGAAATATGCGCCCTTCAATGGAGAGTTATCCTAGCATACTTTTGCCGATGGATTGTGGAGAGAGACCCAAAAAGTAAGAAGACCTAGATTCTGCAGCTGCACAATGTCTTCTTCTCAGGTTAGCTCTGATACCATGTTAGATTTTTATCATTTAATCAATATGATATTAGGATCTTATCTGAGAGAATAACATGCACAACAATAAACACAAGAGACAAGAGACACAAAGAATTTTTCTCGGGGAAACCATAAAGGAGAAAAGCCTGCAACTTCTTTAAAGATAGAATGACCACCAATGGCAGCAGTAAAACCCAAAAACATAAAGATGATCTCCAATAGCTTGTTCTCTTGTCGACATAAGTTCTAACGTACTTGATTTGTTTGGTTAAAGTTTTCTAGAAAATAATACAAATGTACGTTAACAATGTTCCATCATGTTAAGTGCATAATGGTATGTTAAATTGCAAGATTAAGTATAATTCATTAAAATTATGTTAGAAAGGTTGAATGCATGGTATCAATAATATGAATTATGGATGTTGAAGAGGAAACATGGTGAAGTAAAGTTAGAAGTAACATCAAAATTGTTAATGTTTTATATGCTTATCTAGATATCATTACTGTTTAATCCAAATTTACAACAGTAGCATATGCATAATCACTGAAAGAAACACAATCACAAGATAGACACAATATTTATCCTGGGAAACCCTCAAGGGGAAGAAAACCAACAAAAATTCCTCTATATAGATGTATAAGATAAAACCCCAAAAACATGTATTCTCCTCCTTGTTGATATCTCTCTCTCTCTCTCCTATGCGCTACATAAGTGTGTGTTTGTGTCTTATAATGAGGAGCACAAATCCTCTATTTATACACTTTAAAGTCACTTGACTTTTATCCTAACAAGCCGACCCCACTAAACTAACTGGGCCAACTTCACCTATGAAGACTCAAAACAGTATTATATTATATTCATTAGGGTAATATTGAATCGAATTACAATAGAGGCTTTACCTCATGACTCTATGATGACCAATAACACCCCGACGGAGGAATATAACATCTCCTTTGGGGTAAATCAGTAAAATACATTTAGAATATCCTTTGACGTTACAATATTTCAAAATTTCCCCTTAATGAGAAGGGTATTCTACTGAAAACAACATTATCAAATATAGGAGTAACGAGAGAGAGCATCTTTAGCAGTATCAAGGTAATACATCTATACGTCATAGGGAGTTTTCAACAATCATCACTAACTGAAACAATTGCTCTTCAATGTCTTCAGTACTAGAACACCATATTCTATACCACTGAGTATTCATCTTCTGTTGCACTCGATCACTTGATCCTTTTGACGCAACACTTCGATCTTCCCATCCCTTGTAGCAACACTTCGATCTTATTGATCCTTTGTAGAAGCACTTCTATATTCTCGATCCTTTGCAGCAGCACTTCGATCTTTTCGATCCTTTGGAACAACACTTCGATCTTCTTGATCCTTTACAATAGCACTTCGATCTTCTTGATCCTTTGTCACAACAATTTGATCTTATTTATCCTTTGCAACAACACTTCGATCTTCTTGATCCTTTGCAATAGCACTTAGATCTTCTCTATACTTTGTTGCAACACTACCTATAGCACACATGATCTCTTTGTGGGATGATCAATCCCTATCACTTTAGGACATAGGTCTAAGGATGATGCAATCCTCATCAACCTACTCCCCCTTAACGAGGAGGGTCCATAGTATCAACCAACTTGATCGTTTAAAAATGAATGCAAGACCTCATCGTCTGCAAGGACTCATCGTAGTCCATCCTCAACCTGTTAGAGCTATGACCACTCCAAGTGAGTTTTATACTTCAGAATCTACATGTGCATGCAGGTATACTCTCCATGCAAGAGCATCGTCTACAATTGCAGATCTTGTCTGCACCTAAATGCGGGACCTATTATTTGTAAGGACTCATCATAGGGCATCCCCAACTTCAAAGCTAGGACCACTCCTAAGTGAGTGTTATTCTATGGAATCTACAAATGAATGTAGGTACACTCCCCATGTGAGAGTATCATCTACAACTGAAGATATCATCTCCACCTAAATGCAGGGCCTATTGTTTGTAAGGACTCATCGTAGAGCATCCTCATCTTCAACTCTAGGACCACTCCTAAGCAAGTGGTATTCTACGAAATTTACAAATGAATGTAGGAACACTCTCCATACAAGAGTATCGTATGCAATTGCATATCTCCTCCACACCTAAATGCAGGACTTTTCATCTATCAGGACTCATTGTAGAGCATCCTCAGCTTCAAATCTAGGACCACTTCTAAGTGAGTGTTATTCCATGTGAGAGTATTGTCTTGCAAGACCATCCTTAGCCTATAAGATATAGGGCCACTCTCAAGAGTAGAGTGTTATTATTTTCAAGATCATACTCAAAAGAGTATGCTATTGTCCACAAGTGAATGCCAGACCTTATTAGCATCAACAGGAGCACTTGGCCTCTTTTGTACTGGAGCATCATTGCCATCCCATTATCAATGGAAGTCTTATCATCACTCCCCCTTTCCAGAGAGGATCCATATCATCAACCTGCTCCCCCTTTGTTTGAGGAGGGTCCATATCTTCGACCTGTTCTTCCTTTCCAATGAGAGTCCATATATTTGACTTGTTCCTCCTTTCCGAAGAGATTCCATATATTCATCATTCCTACTTACGAGGAAAGTCTGTAGTATAATCATTGTTCCTCCTTGCAAGGTGTTTCCGTTGCAACTTTTTCCCAAATTTTCTAAAAACATTTTGGACCCTCCTTTTAATTTTATTTTGCATGGATTTGTTTTGGATTTCTGAACTTTATTGAATTGAGATAAATTGTTTAACATTTTTGGAGGTGAATGACTATATTTGATTGGCTTGAACTTGAAGTTTTGGTTAATTTCCTTTTCCACTGTCGAAATTCATTTGAACAAAGAATCGAGGCTGTAGTTCTCTACGTAGCCACCGTTGCGGAAGCTAAACGATGAATGTTCCAACGGCTAGCTCTTATCTTTTTCGATGCCGTGGTTTTTGACTTTGTGATATTGTTTCTTTTCGCTCTCAAAATGGTTTATGACTTTAATCAGAAGCCGTAGTCCTTATGTCGTCCACTGTTGCGGCTCCTTAGCAGACTAACCCTCCGACATATAGTTGTTCCATTTGTTATTGTGTTGTTCTGATGTTCGCCGATGTTTTCGATTGCTACGAGACCCTCGGTTCATGTATTTTCCACCTTTGCGGCTATTTACCAAACTAATTGCACGATGCTGTAATCATTCCGATGTTTGATGCAGTAGTTCTTAGTGTTTTTTCTCGCCGACATTGCAGAGACTAGAGTTTGTCCGTCACCTACCGTTGCGGCTCCTCTTTGAACTGATCCTTCGATGCTTAGTATTTTTTTGCTTCCGATTGCCAATAGGATTTTCCCGCTATTTGTTGTGCTATCACTCTATTTTATGGGATGGCAGATTTTTCCCTTGGGCACTGTTCGAGTCAAGGTTTCTCAGATGTAGAGTGCATTTTGGGGGTTCACTAGTAGAAAATGAGAAATTAATGACTAAAAAAATGACTAAAATCATGCTATAAACGACTATTTTTGAGTCGGTGACTAATAGTAGCAAATTTCCACTATCTTATAGTTAGTTGTATTTCACTAGTCATTAATAGCTTGACTTAGTAGTCATTGATTTAGTCATTGATAGACAATGTTTTAGTCATTGATAGTCATTGATTTAGTCATTGATAGCCAATGATTTAGTCATTGTTTTAGTCATTGATAGTAAATGATTTAGTCATGGATTTAGTCATTGATTTAGTTGTTGATTTAGTCACTAATTTAGTCACTGATTGCAACCATTAATGACCAAATATACGATTAAATAAACTACTAGAGGTTAACATATTAATGACTAAGCTAAATACAACCAAGATATGAGAAATTAGCTACTAATAGTCGTATATATGTCAATTTAGTCATTTTTGTAGTCACAAATTTATGATAGGGCACGGAGGAATCGAACCACCAACCTCCTGCCTAATTATAGGCAAGCGCTCCACCATTGAGCTAGCACCCTTTAAGAAGTTGTTATTGCTTGACAATGATGATATTCAAACAAATTTATGATAGATATCAATCTACAAACTATATAATTATTGCTTTGAGGGACAGAGATTGGAAAGCTATCTTTAGAAAGTCCAACAAAAACAATACCAGATGACACTGAAGCTGCATCTGTTCTTTCACTTCTTGCTATTTCAATGTGCCTACTGCCCATGTTAGATGAACCCTTGTGTGTGTCAGAGGACGAATTCTTCAATAGACTTTTAAAACATTCATGACTCCTACATTTCATAGTAGGATCAACTAAACTGGCCTTCTTTCCATGGAAAGCTTCCCCAACGATATTTACACGTGAATTTAATTTTATATATGTTCCACTCATTGCATTAGGTTTGGCATCAGTATGTTTTTTAGATATAAACGTTGATGACTGCCCATCCTTATTGACCAATTGCTTGCCATGATCAGAACTCAACCTTGATGCCGCAACTTCCACCACCAAGGCAGGGATATTTAATGTTGGAGACACCAAAAGTGAATGAGATGAACTTGTTTTAGGATTAGAGCACTACTACATTTCGATCCAAAATCCGACGGTTACTTTCGACGGCGCATGGATTTCTCTTTTTAAACCTACCAAAAATCACAAAGTTAATTTTTTTTTTTGTAAATGTAACCACCAGCGTCGCTTAACCGACGGTTATGAGAATATCCGTCGGTTAAGCGACGGATATTCCCATAACCGTCGCATATCCGACGCTTATGCTAAATACTTTACATCAAAGCACAATCCTTTATATCAAAGCATAGCATTTTTATTTTATTTTAAAAGCTCTGATTTTAACTAACCGTCGCATATCCGACGCTTCGGTTAAAACTCAAAATACTCTACATCAAAGCATAATACTTTATATCAAAGCATAACGTTTTTTCTTTAAAGAAAAGCTCTGATTTTAACACACAACAGGCCGTTATAACTATTTCTCGGAGCTTTTGTTTACATGACCACGTGCTGCGTTACCTGTT
>LPNX010382225.1:2202-12394 GCA_001517045.1 Pseudotsuga menziesii
ACATTCGATCCTAGAACCAATGTAGAGAAAAGGACACTGTTTCTTGTTAGATCAGGTAATGAGGATGGAGGAGAAATTATTTGGATGGAAAAATCCACCTCAGATATCTTCCAGGATGATGACAGCGAGACCCTTCATGCAAAGATTGATTGGTGGCAGCCTAGTTTAGGGAAATACAAGGGAAATATTTTAGAACAATATTGGGTACCAAATCTTGATGACACAGAACTTTGATCTATTCCAATTAATACCATAGTTTGGGCATGGATTCCAAAGAAAGAAGATTGCAGGAAGACCAAGATAAATAAATGTGGTGTACAAGTTGTACTTGATTTGCTTGAGTGGATATAAGGAGATTAGGTGGACATGATTCATGAATGTAATTTTTCTTTTTTAATGAATTTTAGTATACATGAAGAAACATATTTCAATGTTTGTAGTATAATAAATACTCTTCAAGCTACTTTTTGAGGAATTTTATATTATTTATTGCATATATGAAAATTTCACTTCAAGTTCAATGTTAATTCATGTGATGATACTTTATGCGAACTAGCTAACACCATTAAAATTTTAACTTTTCAATTTGTCTTTTAGATCAACACAACATGTCACTATATCAAATGTCCATAATTATATTCATTAATGCTTGTACAAAACCCTTACCTTATTTATTATTAGTTTTTGCTCACTCTCTTAAATACCACTTTGAGCTTTTCATTTTGTTCCCCTGATGATTGGTGGATTGTCCACTCGAAACGTAGGGATGTTTCAATACACAATTTAATTCCATAAACTCTCTTTGTCATTATGATTAACTGTGGAAATCTTCATCCTCAAGCTGTACTTGATCTGCTTGAGAAAATATAAGGATATTAGGTGGAGATGATTAATGAATGTAATTTTGCTTTTTGAATGACTAATTAATATACATGAAGAAAAATATGTAAATGTTTGTAGTATATCAAATTTTCTCTTTAAGTTACCTTTTGAGGAATTTTATATTATTTGTTACATATATGAAAATTTTGGTTCAAATTCATGTTAATTCATGTGATGATACTTTACGCGAATGAACCTAAAAACATCTTATAGACTTGTTTTGTGAGTAAATGTAAGGAACTTGCAATAAGGTTTGAAGTGAGTTTTCCCTATTATTCGTTATTATAGTTGATATAAATTTAATTGTACTACTATGTTGCATTCACATTCATAACTATATTTTCTCGTGTATACTTTAAAGTGGTGCCAACTTTGTACTAGTATATTAACTTATACTCAATAAATACAGTACCAACATTTTGAGTGTGCAGGTTTTATTAGTTTGTCATCATTGTGATTGATTTTCTGGATTAAACTGTGTGAACGTTTTTCAGACCAATGTTTTGAGTGGACACTCCACCCATGCTTGTTACGGGAACCATGAAAAACTCATTGTGGACTGAAAAGATTTCACATAACTTAATCCAGAAAATCAATCATTAAGTAGTAGCATCATGTTAGCTTTAATTCATGTTAGACATTATCGTCAAATACATTGCATTATAAAGACAATTTAATCCATGTGATATTTAATGCTGATCATAATGCACTGCATGGAATATAAGTATTATGGATGAAGATTTTGATAATGTGACAGATGAATGGGTATATTTTGGACCCAAGTGCAACAAGCTAAAGCCAAGATTCAATCCTATGATCGAATTTGAGAAAGGAAATATGTTGCTAGTTAGATCATGAGCTGATGATGAAGGAGAGATGATTTGGATGACAAAAACCACCTTATATATGTTCCAGAATGATGAAAGTGAGACTCTTCATGTAAAGGTTGATTGATGGAAGCCTAGTTCCGGGAAATACAAGGGAAAATTTTAGAACAATATTGGGTACCAAACCTTTACATTAAATAGTTTTTAAATGGGCCATTCTAAAATTGTGCCAACCTTCTACTAGTATAGGAACTCAACACCAACAATGTACTAGTTACCATATCAAATTATAATTCAATTCCTTAATCATAGTAATATATACAATATTTATGTCATTACATAAACTTAATCAACTTACCATTTAATACAAACTATAGATAATATTAATAGAAATTATGTAAGGATTCAAAGTCTAAGAATTTCATCATTTTGAAAGAATCAAAGTCTAAGACTGTCATCAATTTGATCTGTCACGGAGGATTAGAAATGTGTAATCTAGGTGTTAACACAGTCCCTCTCCCCTCATGTTGTAAAGGGTGCTAGCTCAATGGAAGAGCACCTGCATTACAAGCAGGACGATGGTGGTTCGATTCCTCCGTGCCCTAACATAAATTAATAGATGATATACAATCTTAATGATAATATAAATATTGTAAGATATCTATATTTTCATTATAAATATGCTCTTTTCAATTAAACACATGGTTCAAATGCTTCATAAATAAATAATGAACACTTGCAATAATTAGTTTAGTTGGTTTTTCCCCTTTCCTCTTGTATATGAAAAAAATCAAATTGTATTGCGCTAATGCTATTCTAGTTCATAATTGATTTTTCTTATTAAAACATATAATATTAATAAATAAGGGAGGCTTTACTAACATCAATATCATTAAATAAATTTATAGGTAAGAAATTTCTCAAGTTAATCTATTATTCATAAAGTAAGCATTCATCAACTTAGTTTCTAATACACTACCACTGCCAACAACAACAATAATAAATTATGTTGCTATTTTAATTCATAATTTACTTTAATCATTACAAGGATAAAACTTAGACTTTAAAGCCATAACATATTTTTTCATTTTGATTATAAGTGGTGCCAATTTCCAAAAATAAAACAACATACATAACAAAGACAAAAATAATTACTATGACAATGTTTATAATTGTTGTAGTAACAAATACAATGTTGATATTATGTCATAAAATAATTTAATCAACTTAACATCTAATACAACCTATAAATAATATTAATATAAATTATGTAGGATTCAAAGGCTATGACTTTCCTCATTTTGAAGGAACTCAATCTAGCAAAAGTTCTAAATTTTAGATCTAACCCATCTAGTTGTAATTGAGATGTAATATTTCCTTTTGGATAGTTGAATACTAAAGTTTTACTTGAAATAAATAAAAAATATTAATTGAGAAAGTAGTTCATCGGATGAATTATTTCAAATTTAATGGAATAGTTCTTTGAGTTGATTTTTCTAGATTTAATAGAATACGTATTTAGAGATTTCCAAAAAAAATCAATGTGGATGAAGTCCTTGTAATAGAATATTTTCAAATTTAATGAAATATGTGTTACATGATTCTTTGATAATGCTATGGCTGAATTTTTTTCACAGAAGATGGTTGTCAGTTCTTGATGGTTCTGTGACAAGTATTTTAATACTCTCCTCATCCAGAAAGCTTGACATGTAGCACTTGTCACTGCAACATACTTTGCTTTAGCTGAAGACAAAGTTACTATGGGCTGTTTCTTTGAAGCCCATGAAACAACATCTGTACCAAAATGAAATATGTGTCTAGATGTGATTTTCCTATCATCTATGCTTCCTCCATTGTCACTGTCAGTGTAACCAATGAGTTAAAAATTTTCTGAGGTTGAAATACATAAAACCAGGTCTTTTGTGCCACTTACATACCTCAAAATTCTTTTACCTGCTTTCCAATGTGAGTCTTTTGGTGACTCCATGAACCTTGAGATTAGACTTACTCCATACATAATGTCTAGTCTTGTCACTATCAAATACATAAGGTTTCCAATAAGCCTTTTGAACAGCGTAGGATCGACAGTGGATCCTTCATCATCCTTGCTCAATTTTAAACTTGTTATTACTGGTGTTGGGATGTCTTGCAATTAGACATGTTAAATCTTTTTAAAAATTCACTTGCATACTTTGTCTGTAATATAAAAATACCACTCTCAGACTATCGAACTTCAATGCCCAAAAAAAAATTCATAAGCCCCAGATCAGTCATTTCAAATTCACTTTCCATGACTGATTTAAAATTTGTTATGCCAAAATCACTAGTAAATATTAAATCATCTACATGCAAGCAGACAATTAACATATTACCTTTCTCATCAACTTTGGTGTACAATGTCAGCTCACTTTCACTTCTATGAAATCCATTTTCAGTGATATACGAATCAATCCGACTGTACCAAGCTCTAGGAGCTTGCTTCAAACCATAGAGTGCCTTTTTCAGCCTATACACTTTATGCTCTTGACCTGGAACTTCATACCCTTGTGGTTGTTACTCATATACTTCCTCTTCTACATATCCATTTAAGAATGCCGACTTGACATCCATTTGATGAACATGCCATTTGTTTTGTGCAGCAATGTCCAAGACTGTTCTGACTGTATCCATGGATGCAACAGGTGCAAACGTTTCTTTGAAGTTGATGTCGGGTTACTAAGTGAACCCTCTTGCTACCATTATTGCCTTGTGATTTTTCACATTCCCATTAGCATCTTTATTTGTCTTATAAATCCATTTGACACTGATTACATCTTTGTCTTTTGGTACATCAACTAGTTCCCATGTCTGGTTCTTTTCAATGCATTCTATTTCTTCATCCATGGTTTGTGCCCATACTTCTTATTCAAAAACTTCTTCAAATGTTAGTCGATCATATATAGGAGAAAATAATGCAAAGAGAGAGAATGAATTTGGTGTACCGGCTTCATATATCTCACATAGACTTCTTGTCTTCACTGGTTATGTCGATGTCGACCTTGACAAAATGCTTGGAGTCTGTTGTCCTCTTGGTGTGCTTGTCAGTGTAGCTTGAGCTGCTACTTGTGTCGATGGTCCTTATACTGAACTATGTCATGGTGTCATGGGAGTTGATGGTGCTATGACCAGTTGAATTACATGTGGTGTTTGAACCACTTCCTCTTCCATATCATCATACGGTTGACATTCGACACAATCTTGGCATTTATGTCGATGGTTCCATCCCATGATTCATTCTCGACAAATTGAACATCTCGACTGATTATCACTTTCCTTGTGACAGGATCATACAGCTTGTATGCTTTTGTGTCTTCATAATAGCCGACAAAAATACATTTCTGTCCTTTATTGCCTAGCTTCCTTCTCAGCTCATCTGGAACATGAGCATATGCAACCCAACCAAAAACTTTTAAATGAGAAACACTATGATTTATACCTGTCCATGCTTCTTGGGGAATTTTGTTCTTCACACTCTTTGTCGGACACCGATTCATAATGTATACAGAAGTTGCAACTACTTCACCCCAATATTCATTTGGAAAATGCTTGGCTGCCAACATGTTGTGTGCCATCTCCATGATGGTTATGGTCTTTCTTTCGGAAATACCATTTTGTTGAGGTTTATACCATGCAGTTAATTGTTTTTGTATGCCATGGGTCTTGCAAAAATTCAGAAATTCATTTGAAACATATTCACCTCCTCTGTCGGTCCTTAAGATCTTGATGCGGTGTCCACTCTGGTTCTCCACGAGTGCCTTGAATTTCTGAAAATAACCAAATGCATCAGATTTATGTTTCAGAAAATATACCCATGTTTTTCTTGAGTATTCATCAATAAAAGTTAGAAAATACTTGCAGCCACCAATGGATGATGTCTGCATTGGACCACAAATATCAGAGTGCACAATTTCAAGTGGTGTGCATGCTCTATATGCCTTTCTGACTAGAAAAGTCTCTATGTCCTGCTTTCCAAAAATGCAGCCTTCACAAACCCTTTCTGGTGTGTCAATCAATGGTAATCCTTTCACCATATTCTTTGTGTGCAGTAGCTTTAGCCCAATAAAATTCAGATGTCCAAATTTGAAATGCCACAACCAGGATTCATCTTGAACTTCTGTCTGAAATGTAGCATGCAAATTAGCACTGCCATTTCCTTTCTTGTCGAGGAGCTCGACTGTTTCTTTACTTTCTTCCTTGAATGCAGATTTTGTGTTTTTCTTCCCTTTCATGTCGGGAATTATACTCAATTGAAATAATCGGTTTCTTGTCATTGGCACTTTTGCTATTAGCTAGTCGCTTGGACCCTTGTCTTTGGTCACACAATGATCATATTCCATGTAGACTCTTTAGCCTTTTTGTATCAACTGCCCAATGCTTAAAAAATTATGTTTCATACCTTCAACATGATAGACATCAGGGATATACTTACTCTCCCCCTATTTGGTTAGAATATCAACAGTGTCTTTTCCTAAAACAGTAACTTGGACATTGTTTCCAAGTGTAACATCAGTTTTAACTGAATTGTCTAGACTAGAAAACAAATTTAAATTACCAGTCATGTGGTTGTTGCATCCTGAATCTAAGTACCATATGTCATGTGTGCTTTCTTAAACAACATTGCATTCAAGTGGAGATGTCGATGCCATTAACATTGCACTTGTCGAAGTGTTGGTTTTGGTTGACTAATTTGGGATTTTCCTTCCTTGGTTATATTGCTTCTTCCTACATTCATATGCATAATGACCAAAATTCTTATAGTAATGACATTGGATTTTTGATTTATCAAACCTCTGGCCACTTGGATGACTTGGGTTCTGATTATCTCCTCTTCCACTGACATTTGCAGGACTTCTGCCTCGTCCTCCTCTTGAAGAGCTTCTTCCTATGCCTCTAAAGTTCTTTCTCCCCCTACCTCTACCATGACTTATGGATGATTGTGCTGCAAATGTAGCTTCCAATGATGTTTGTGTTATGCTGAGTCTGTGTTCATGATTGATGAGTGAAGCTTGCAACTCATCAATGGTAAATGCCGACATGTCTGTGTATTCTTCTAAGGTCACAATCAAGTTTTCAAATCTTGGGGGAAGATTTCCGAGAATTTTTTCAAAAACCCTTTGGTCTTCTATGGCTTCTTCATGAGATTTCATTTGGTTTATCAAACCAACAACTCTGGTGTAGAATGTGTCTACAGTCTTTGAATCTTTCATGGACAGAGATTCAAAATCTCTTCTCAGAATCTACAGCTTGGATGTCCTTACCTTATCCAAACCTTGATAGGCAGTTTCCAATGTATCCCATGCTTACTTAGCATTAGTTTTTTCTACTACTCTTAGGAGTATGCTTTCATGCATATCTTGATGTATGTAGAACAGAGCCTTTCCATATTTCTTCCTCGGTTCCCTCAAGACATCTTTCTCAGCCTGTATGAGATTGTTATATGCTGTCATGTCTACTGGTTCTGCATAACCATGCTGGACTATCTCCCAGACATATTGACCTCTGAATAAAGCATTCATTTTTAGTGACCAATATTCATAATTCTTTCTTGTAAAAATTGGAGTTTGTAATGAACTAGAAGTGGAAGCCATTTTAAATTTTTAATTAACTTTAATTGGAAAATTAATTTTCCACCTTTTAAGACAATATTTCTTTCCTAAAACTTGCTCTGATATAAACCTTGCTCTAATACCAGTTAGCCAAAACCAAGCCTACTAAACTTGAGTTTACCGCTCAGTTTGTATTAAAAATTAAATATTTTCATGCCGACCTCTTTTTCTTTTTTTCACTAGTCGGGTGAAACTTGTCTAAGTCCCGACTAGAGAAGTTTATAAATTTTGGTCAGAATTTCTACTCGACTAATTTAATTCAACTTACTTGTCGGTTCTACCAACTCATTTTACCTCAACAACTTATCACCTCTTAGTTGGTTGAACTCTTCAACCTCTAAGTCGGCTTACCTCTTCAACCTCTAAGTCGGCTGACCTCTTCAACCTCTCAAGTCTCTTTGACCTCTTAAGTTGGCTGACCTCTTTGACCTCTCAAGTCGGCTCACTTACTTTGGTCTAGTTTTAGTCGAATTATATAGTTTATGTTTGTTAGTCGAAAAGACTTAATAAATTACAAATGCTTTTCACCTGTGAGTAAGATGAAGTAAAAATGGACACATTAACAATCCAACATATACCCAAATATGTAGGAAGACTTGAGTCAACCAATGTGCCGTAAAACTTGGAACTTTCACGGAGTGAGAAATTTATGGGTTCTTGTTCTTTAACTCAACCATAATTGTGAAAGACATTTACACAAGTAAATATGGAAACATTGTGCGGCCAAATAAACATGCATTCAACCATAAACTATTTCATATATATAACTTGTGCGAAAATAACAAAGGTATTACAAACTTCTTGTTGGTAATAACTCCCGATCCGATTATATTCATGGATAAAACATTAATTTATAGATTAGAATGAGGCGGTTGATTACCAGCCTTTTCGCCTTCCTATCTATTCATATTCCTATTTATTATTTATTTACAATAATCCTGACGGATTATTCTAACAATCCCCCTCTTAATCCGAAGGGGTGTTCGTAAGTCCGAGCATGTTTCTGAATCTTTCAAACTTTTCTCGTCCAAGCACTTTGGTGAAGATGTCTACAACTTGATCATTTGTGGAACAATGTCGAAGATGGACTGTCTTGGCCTCTACATGATGTCGAATCAAATGATACTTTGTGTTGATGTGTTTGGTTCGATCATGGAATCTAGTATTCTTAGCCAGCTTGATTGCAGAAGTATTGTCGACCAACAATGGAGTGGAGTTCTCTTTTTTTTCTTACAAATCTTCAAGTATCTTCTTGAGCCATACTATTTATTTCGTTGCTTCAGCTGCAGCCACATATTCTGCTTCAGTTGTTGAATCTGCTGGAACTGATTGTTTGCGTGATCTCCATGAAACAGCTACTGATCCAAGACTCATAGTGTATCCAGAAGTTGATACTCCTGTCTCCTTATCGCCATCAAAATATGAGTTTGAGTACCCAATAAGTTTGAATTCATCCACTTTAGAGTACTTGAGTCCAACTTCTTGAGTCCCTTTCAAGTATCTTAGAACCCTCTTTGCAGCTAACCAGTGTCCTTCACAAGGTTTATGCATGAACCTTGAAAGTATGCCAACAACATAAGAAATATCTGGTCTAGTTGTTGTAAGGTAGATAAGACTTCCTACAAGTTGTCGATACTTGGTCACATCTTCAAATTCTTTTCCTTCGCTTGATGTGAGCTTCATTTTTTGTTCCATTTGTTATAGCGGATTTCACCACACTAGGTGAATCACACATTGTATGGCCTTTCCTTGTCCCGCTGCAGACTCATTAGCCCCTTTGGACCACTTTATATCTTTTAATGTTACCTTGCTCATCCCTAAAAACATTAGAATATTGATATACGCGGCTTTTCCCTCGATATCCGCGTACATACACGGATATTTCCCCTATAGTCGCGTACATCAGGATGTGTACATAAATCCAAATCCTTTTGGACTGTTCCTTGACTTGGATCCGATTCATATGACTCCTAGCCTTCCATATGCCTCGAGATCACACGGATTCGACCCTTCAGTATCCCTTTGAAGAACTATATAAGGAACCCATTGGTACATTGAAAGCATGAGAGAACTTTGAGAGTAACAAAACTATAGTCCATTGTTGCCAAGATTTATGCTTGAGTCTGCATCCCTTTGTCCCTTGGAGCACTGTTGTGTTCTTCCCCAGCTTTCCCTTTGTTAGTAAGCTTGCTATCGAAGTGATGGAGGATTGAGGTGGTGGAGGCCCAAGTGGGGGATTCAGTTTCTCCGGTTCGCAGACGTGCCATCAGAGGTTGTCACTTGTAATCTCTGATTCTTATTAATAGAAATATCTTTTCCTGTCCAGTAATGTGTATTTGAATGAATGTTGCATCCATTGGAATATGTCAAATGATTTTACATTATTGATTATATATGCTAGAATAGATCTAACACCATGAAATATAGTATGCTTGTATTTTTTACTTGTTGTTGAGGACGTGCTATAACAATTCAAGCTGAAGATTGGAAAGCCCAACGGGGATCTACTTCAACCGTCCGGAATAAGGTACGAGGTTCAATCCTTTAGTGTTAGATGTTTGTATTTCTATTGCATATTGGGAAAGATTGATTTCTAGAGTCTAGCTGTCTGTTGTGGTACACCAAGCCATAGGAATTTCTCTCCATAACACCATTGGAGTAGATATAGGATTGCAATCTGTCATGCAAAATTTGTTTAGTAGTTCTCCAACATATTTTTTCTGATATAGGAATATGCACTTAGGATGTTGAGTGACTTCAATTCCTAAGTAATAGTGGAGATGTCCCATATCTGTCATTTCAAAGATATTTTTCAAATCTTTCTTTATGGATGATATA
>LPNX010382225.1:13575-53151 GCA_001517045.1 Pseudotsuga menziesii
ATGTTGACAAAGATAAGCTTCAAAAGCATTTGAAGTGTATTGTTTTCCATTATCAGTACGAAGTGTACCAATTTTTTATTGTGCTTGTTTTTCAATCAATGCATGAAAGTCTTTGAATGTTTGAAATGCTTCTGATTTTGTCTTTAAACAATATGTCCAGCACATTCTTGAGTAGTCATCAACAAATGTCATAAAATACTTGTTCCCATTTGCTGAAGGAGTTGGCATTGGGCCACACAAATTAGAATGCACTAGTTCTAATTTCCTACTTGCTCTGAAATTAGATTCATGGAATGGCAGCTTACTATGTTTCCCTAAAATACATGCATCACATTTATTCTTCTCTTTAGGAATGGTGGGCAAGCCAAATACACCATTCTTTCTCAACAAACGAAGACTGTTATAATTTAGATGACCAAATCTTGCATGCCACAATAAACTAGATGACATATTACCTTCTCCATGCTGAGAGAGGTAGGCATAGTTCTGAAATCTTGTAGATGAACCCTTGAGCTTCAGCAGCTTCCCATCTTCATATCCAGTCATAATGACTTGGTTGTCAGAGGACTTTCTTATTTCAACGATTCCATCAAACATGTGGATGGAATGGCCTTGCTGTCGAATCTCCACCAAGGACAGCAGGCTTCTCTGCAATTCTGGAAGATAGAGAATGTTCTTCAACAAGAAATCAGGGAATCCAGGCATCTTCAGTCGAATGGTGCCCATTCCCTTTGGTTTAATACTTGACTTATTTGCAAAGTAAACTATGCCATCTATTGTTTCATTCAGTTCTTCAAAATAGTCTTTTCTAAATGTCATGTGTGATGTTGCACCAGTATCAAGCAGCCAACAATATTTATAAGATGAGAGAGAAGTCATTTCATTAAATCCAAGATTACAATGTGCAACAATACAAGAATCAGAAGTTTTACTAGCATCTTGGTCATCTTTCTTCTGGTTGTGCTTGTCTTTGATGGAATCCCATGAAGCCCAACACTGATCTGATGTGTGCCCAATCTTTCCACAACGCTTGCACTGCAAATCTGATCTTTTGCTTCTGCCCCCTCTGCCTCTAAAATTTCTTCTTCTTTGTCCTCTCTCTTTTCCGCAATATCCCTTGGAAGGGTCTTTGGATTGGTCTTTGCCAGCTAGGGCAGCACCAATACTAGATGCCAAAGAGTGCATATTTTACAACTGTCAGTGTAATGAACTTAATATGACAAAGATAATGAGATAATAGAGAAAAACAAAAACCTTGCAGGTCTACAGTCTCTGCCAAGGTGAATATAATGTTAATATCTAAACTTCAAGTTTTAAAAATTGATACAATGACAGAGAAAATATTACAACCAACAGTCAATTATTATCTCAGTTCTTCGCAGATTTCAAAATCAAAACTTTATGCAGTCAAAATGATGGGCAGTCAGTCTCAGTAATCTCATTTCACGTAGAATGTGATCACAACTTCAGTCTTCAATTGGATGTTTGCAGCAATATTTAGGTTTGGCCTTCATGCACTTCACACGCAGTCTTGAGGGAGAGCACCAGCTCGATTACAATAATTCAGGTGGATATGAGAAGCAGATAATTCAGTTGGATATGAGTAGCTCCACGCTCATAGCTCGCAGAAATGGCAGCAGTGTGAATGAATTCAATGATCTCATATATCATCAATACGCAGCATACATGCAGCAATACAATTTATATGGCGGTGTACAAGCATAAAAAATAAGTTCTGCAACCCTTTACAACAATATTTTCAATTCTTCATAGACTTCACTCAAAAATCTAGGGTTTATGAATCAATACTGAACAGCACCAGCAACCTGCCAAAAATCTCCATGATACCCGTAGCTTTTAACACAGTATCCAGCATGACTCCATATGCAGTCGAACAGAACTTGCAGCAGCTTGAAGAACTTGCAAGAAGCTTCAAGCAGGAAATTAGGGTTTCCACCCTAGAGAGGACGCACCAGTCTTCAGCAAGCAATATTCAACGCATTAGCTTCAACACATCAGTCCCCAGTCTAACACATCAGTCTTCAACATAGCAAAGGTGCCATCTCCAACGCAGCCTTCAGCAGCACGCAGCCTTCAACGCAGGCAGCTAGCTCAATCCTTCAGAAAATTTAAAGTTCATTTCCTTCTGTCTGTCTCGGTTAAAACACTTACATGGTTTATATAGTCAACAAGATGCCTATAAACAATCATCGGTTGTCTCCGTTGATTTTCTACTTCAAATTTGCACTTATTTCATGTATTTGGACATTTGTAAAATAGCATTGCTTTGTCTTCAAAATTTTCTAATTTTCCTTCCTTTCACTCTAAATATTCAATAGATTTTGCTATCCAAGGTTATAAAATGCAAGAAATCCATAAATAACTCACCAAAAATGCATGCATTAAGGTTTCAGACCTCTCAAATGGACAAAACTTGACCTATACAAGCTGGCGTCCTTCACAAGGTGCAATTTTAGAATCTGCAACTCATTTATAAAGCCAAAGAACCGTCCGAAGCTTGAAATTTAGCGCAGCTCCACGCTGTATTCACCTCCATGCACCAGATCGCAGCACTTGAATTATTGCAAATCGCAGCATAGATCACATCACTCCATGCATATACTCAACGCAGATCGCAGATGTGAGGAGGGAGTGGCAGATTATCACACTGTCGTTTCAAATTCTTCTACAATACCACATTGTATTGCAACTCCATGCAAATGTAAGTAGGGATCAGATGGTGTGTTACCTAAATATGGATTGGCCACTGAAGGAATTCTTCAAGCAAAAGCTGCAGCAGAACTTTTGACAGCACTCAAATCAAGGTTACAAGGCACTGAGGGAACGATATTTGAGTATAGATATTATACGACCGGGAAGCCTCAGCCCAAAGCTACGATTATCAGTCACAATATATGAGGCTTCGATTAGGGCAATCTCGCTAAACGCATGTGCAGAGAAATCACATACAATAGGTATAATTCACGTAGCAAGCATATATTCAAACTCAGGATTAGGTATACACTGGAAATAACGCAGAGGCAGACTGAATGGTGGATTCTCACAAAAACATTGTGAATATTATTTTAGACTCAATCCACAACGTAGGTCTGGAGGAGAAATGCATCCGGATTAGGGTTTGCAGGACACAAACTCAATCATGAAGGAATTGTAACGCAGACAATGCATGCGACTCGACTGGCAGACTGATGGAGAAGTCTGGAAATGGACTGGCAAGAAGAATGCCAGGAATGGGCAAACTGGCAATAGGCAGGAGTTATGGCAACACTCTGATACCACTTGTTGGTAATAACTCCTGATCCGATTCTATTCATGGCTAAAACATTAATTTATAGATTACAATGAGGCGGTTGATTACCAGCCTTTTCGCCTTCCTATCTATTCATATTCCTATTTATTATTTATTTACAATAATCCTGACGGATTATTCTAACACTTCTCAATCCAAACTTGTTGGCTCACTGGACTGATCCTTTTATAGAGCTTCTGCTCTTTGACTGAATCACATACACAGAAGCTTGAGCTTCAACTGCTCTTTCTCTCTTCTTCTAACCTTGAGTTCCTTTGTCTCTCTATTGTGTCTAGTCACTAACTTAATTTTACAATGTTCTTCTTCTATTTATAGGCAACCTAAAAATTGCTTCTACATGAATCGACTGACTCTCCATTAAAGATTGTAATAACTATCTACCTAACAACTTAGCTTCATAAATAAATTCGACTAGTTTACATTGCCGAGTCGTGGACTCTTCCCTCTTTCCAGTCTGACCGACAAGATCTTGACTGATACAAATTCTGACAAAGTCGGATGAGAGTCAGGTACAGATCGACGAGCGATTAATATTTCCAACAATTTACAAGGCTACTTCGGTATCGAGATAGAACAATGTCACGAACCGGAGCATGGACTAGGAAGTGGACTAATCTAATAAGGAGTGTCTACTTCTTAGAGACTGCAGCAAGATGCTCTTCCCATAGTGCATAGAATAAACCATGGTCTGGGACTAGAGACTTTCACTAGGGTTGTTTGAAATATCTTGTATTGAACCAGGGGATTCAATTTTTAAGTGTGAAGAGTTTCTCAAATTTTTACATCATAAAACAGAATTGAAGGTTTTATTTCTCTAAAATTTTAATACATATATGGATATAGGTTGGTTTTATAAGTATGAATATTACCTTCTTTTTATTTAGTTTTTTTAAAAATTTTCTTCTTTTTAATATTATGGATTAGGTAATGTTACTTAATTACGATAAATTACTTGAGATGAGAAATATAACTTTTATAAATGAAAAATTAGTATATTTCCAAAAAGATGGTGTTATCCTAAAATTGGTATGTTACATTTTTCTAATGCATATGTTCACATCAGGCACTAGGTTTGGTATATAAACAATGAATTTTTCAACAATAAAAATTGCAAGAGCTATAGAGAACAAATGCTTTCCCATATTTTTTAATCTTAAGTTTATATTGTTTTGAGAAGGTGGTGCATTAGGCCCCAATATGAGGGTCTAAACAAAATCAATGAACCTTTTCTTTAGCGTGTAGGTATTCATCTGTACATGTGAGGGTTCTTTTTTCATTTTCAAAATAGCTGAACCAACCAAAAGTTACAAATAAAAAAATAGACCTATGCATTTTAGAAGTTTGATATATCCAAATAAAAATAAACAAAAAATATAAAAAATATTATCTTCCTATAAATATATATGGAATTGAGCTCTATAAGTGTGTGCAATTTTATTAGTAACAAACACTTAGAGCATATATAGATTCAAGGTTTAAAACAGGGAAATGAAAAAATGGGTGTGTTTTGTTATTTGTAGGTTGAATCTACATGTTTGATGATCTAAAGCTAAAAACCAAACCATACAACTCATCCACATAGATGGAAAAAGTAAATCACACTATTTTTTTTAAATTAATAAAATACATGTGTTTAATGTGTGTACGTTGCGCAAGTGCATTGAATGTATGTGTTATACTTCCTTATTCTCTTGCTAATTAATTTGGATGTCTAGGCACCCTAGATTGAAATTTTTTATGTCCTCGCATCCCTATGTGATTTTTCTCCTCGATGTCAACCTTTGATGTGCTTATGGGTGAGTTAAATGAACAAATATATCTATAATATTGACCTAAAATGGGTTGTGACAGGTAAATCTATGAAGGGATTTATTATAGTTATGTTTAACATAAGGAAGGCTCTCATGCCATGTGTGGGGATGATTAGAATTGTACATTCTCATAATATGCAAAATCATTCGGTTGACTACCTCTATTTGTGAATTGATCTAGGGGTGGAAGGAGGTTGATTTGGTGAGCTTGGTATCCATCAATGACCATAGACTAGATGAAATAGTGCTCAGGAACATGCTATCCCGATCAAAAATGATAGTATATGGAAGCCTGAAATGAACCCAAACATGCTCGAAAAAGAGCTTAGTAGTGGCTTCGGTAGAGGTGCTCTTCTTGCAAGATATCAAAATGACCATCTTAGAGAACCAATCCATGACCACAAATAGACAGTCATTACCATGCTTAGTTGAAGGTAGTCTTGGCATGTAATCCATGGAGATAGATTACCATTGTCTATTCAGAGTGGGAAAAGGGGTGTAAAACCCTTTCTTTTTTATGGATGATTTTGCGATGGAGTAGGAAGTGCAGGATCTAATATATCGGTAGACATCTTGTCATAGTTTGGGAAAATAAAAATACTTCTATAAGAACGCCACTATCTTCTTAGTGCCTAGCCACCTGACCATAATGTGCTTCCCAAATCATTTTCATAGACTCACTTGAAGGAACACAGAGTTGGTGCAGGTGGCATACCAATCCTTCGTGGAGATGAAATTCTTCCACTAGTGTACATGCACATAAGTCTTGATAGATGGGAGTGAACTCAGGATCATTGTCATATAATTGAGGCCACCTAAAGGTCTCGTAGTCGCCAGAGTTGAGCATCGTGGTTAATGCTGCTGCTAGAGGTTGACTAAGGAAATCAACGACATGATTGGTGATACCCTTATTATATTTGATGTTCAAGTGGTACAAGTAAGTGGACCACTTCTAGTGGCATTCATTCTATAAATTTCCTTTGGTTTGCAAGAACTGCAAGGGCTTGTGTTTAGTGTGGATGACTATTTATTTTCCACTGATGTAATGATTCCATTGTGGGAAGTCTTGGATAATGGATTACATTTCCTTGTCATAGGTGGGATACTTACGGATTGTATCTGAAAGTGTCTCACTGTGATATGCCACTCGATGGCCATGTTGAGTGAGGACCACACCAATGACATAGTCTAAAGTATCGGTCTCGATCTCAAATGGTTGTTGTAGATCTAGTAAGGTAAGGACGGTTGTTGAACATAAGATTTGGTTCATTTCCTCAAATGTGTGTTGTTGTGTATTAGATCGGATGAACTTGGACTTAGATCCACCTTTGGTAACCTTGATAAGAGAACAAGTAATATTAGAGAATCCCAACACAAATATAAGATAGAAGTTGGCAAGGCCTAGGAAGTTGTGAAGCTCTGCGAGAGTTGTTGGGGTCGACCAATCACAAACGGATTGGATTTTGGCCAGATCCAAATGAACACCATGTTCGTCCATGATTTATCCAAAATAATGAAACCTTTCGATGCCAAATGAGAACTTCTCTAGATTGGCATATAACTTATGTTGTTGCAGGGTGCTGACGACCTGGTGGATATGCTGAAAATGTTCTTCCCACGTTCTATTTTAGATGAGGATATAATATACATTAATCACCACAAATCAATTGATGAATTGATGTAAAATGTCATCCATCATCCTCATGAAGCTGTTGGAGCATTAGTCAAATGGAAAGGAATGACCAACCACTCAAAAAGGCCTTCTTGAGATTTGAAGGAAGTATTTTGGACATCGGTCTTCTCAATTGGCACTTGATGATAGTCAGACTTCAGGTCAATCTTGATGAAATATTTTTCCCCCTTGAGCTAGTCAAGGAGATCATCAATATGGGGAATGGGATATCAATTCCGGATTGTGATTTTATTTAGATCTCGATAGCCAATATAGAGTTGCCATGTCCCATATGTCTTCTATACCAACACAATTGGGCTCCAAAAAGGTGAGGAGTTGGGTCGAATGTGCCCCTTTTGGATTAAATCTTGAATATGATGTTTTATTTCTTCATTCCCCATGAGGGAACAATTGTATACTTTCCCATCAGGTAAATTTTCACCAAGTATCAAATCAATGGAATGCTTGACCTGGAAATGTACTGGAACTTGACAGGTGTGTTGAATATGTCTTTGTAAGCTTCCATGATCTTATCCACCTATTTCTGCTACATAGAGGTGGTGGATATTGTTGTGATATTTTTTTCACCCTTAGAACAAACCATGAAGAGTATGAATTTCCCTATCTAGGATATTACCTTCCCACACTGCTTCACTATGTTGAGAGACACTGCAGTAGCAGGAATTGTCTATGGTATCCTATAGAGTTTCTTTCCAAAAGTAATAATGACACTACAAGGTCTAGACTCATACAGAACATGATGTTTCCACATATATGGTTTTCCTAAAGAACATCTCAAAATTTAAGTGGGGAAACATCACACATTACCTCATCTTTGAAGGGCTTGATGTTGTAGGAGAGGTGACACTATTGACTAACACAGATGTCTCGTCCCTAGCTCAACCAACCAATCTTGTAGGGCTGGGGATGTGGAACCATTAGAAGATTCAATATTTTGACGACCTCAACCGGGATGAGGCTCTTCTGGCTACCACTATTGACAATTAAATGTAGTGGAGTCCCCAACACCCATAGTTGTGAATGGAAGAGGCACTCCCCTTTTTCTGGATCCTATGATTCTTTTGATTAGATATTTGCGGTTCGATGGTCGCACTAGGTTCTATGACAATGATATGCTTTCTCATTTATTTATTTGCAATGGTGTTTGGGTCAGAGTCTGGATCCGAGGATTTTGTATTGGCCAACAATGATTCTTTTGAGCATCATTCATTAGTGTTGTGCTAGGGGATTTTGTGGAACTCACACCACTTGCTAGTGTCCTTCTTTGATTTACCATTACCCTTATTTTCCTGTGGCTTGGACTGGTTTTCATGAATTTGGATGTCCTTTGGTTTGTTAATTAGGGGAACTTTTTCTAATCTTATGTTGTTGATTTGCAGACCCAAAATCTCACTTATTCTTTTTCTTAAACTTTTTCTTAATCTTGACAACATACCAGAAAGTTGCTGCTAGTGAGGATATGTCCATAAAATCCATCTCCAACTAAATGTACCTATGTAGGAAATTACAGTACTTTAAAATTAAGTGTCATTTAGAGTCTCTAATACACAACATTGAGCACAAGGTATGGAATATATTGGTATACTTCAACACTGTTTGGTCTCTTTCATGGCGCAATGTCATCCATTGGGTGTATTGGTGGTCATAGTTTCTGAAAAGGTATAATTCCTCTTTGACGACATCAACATAAGACACCCAAGTGGGTTTTGTATTGAATATTTCCTATTCATCAGTTTCATTCCTCTTGCAGTACCCATCCCACCAGTGTTTGATATGGGGGATGGACTAAAGGAGTGTGAAGGTGATATTTTCATTTTTGAAAAAAATTGAACAAAGAAGTATCCCTCTAACAGACTCAAACATTTTACCAAAGAATCAACATTTATATTTCCTTCAAATAATGGAATTTCAAAATTAACTTGTTCCTTGAAGTGAGTTGCACTCCATAAATGGTTTCTCATTGAAGGTGCATTTGTCGCCGTCGGCATTTTTCAAACGATCTGGGAAAAGTTATCCATCATCTTGTTTCGCTTTCATGCGAGGGATTCCTTGAACAAAAATTTAATAAGATCTCTTGCTCTGTCATCTCTCTTTTATTCTCCCTCCATGTGAGGATTCTTGGGATGACGATAGGTATTTTCCCCAAGCTCAACTAGTTTGAGACCTAACTCTCGATATTTAGATCTTGTCCGGGACATGCATTGAGAAACCACAAGAGTAGAAGGATTTGATACCATCAATAAGGATTTGATATGTGAGAAAAAAAAGAAAGACCATACATATATTCCCATACATACTTATATCGCAATAAAACCACTGATACAATAAACTTAGATTCTATTAAATGAATAAAACTGAACAAACTATAAAGAAAAAACAACTAGAATTATGGTAGTTGTATCTCTAGGAAGAGATATCGCGACTACGTTCACTCGTGAAAAGATGAATACAAAATAAGGTTGAATATTATTTTATCATAAAGCCTTGGAGATTCATAAAACCTAAACCAAACCCTAGGAAATGAATCGTCATAAAGTTTGCAACCCTAAGGTTGTTAGTTGAACATTCAAATTCTGGAGTTCATAACTTTTGCATACGGTATCTGTTTTGGGAACTTGATATCCCATTGGAGAGGTCTATCCAAGATTTGCATATTTTGATTGAGGGTGATTGACTTTCGACAACAACAATTACCCCTTAACCCCCCCCAATTGCCAAAAAACATCATTTAGGGACTAGTCAAAATGGCCCCGGAAGTTTGGGACCTGAAAAACCATAGAAATTTAGAAGAAAATTTCCAAAATGGAAAAATATTTGAGCCAGTGGAATAGGTGGGTGGACACCTATATCCATATAGATCATCTAGAGATCATGGATTGGAAGACATGTCGAATCCACTTGCCAATGGATTTTAGGATGGATTGCTATTTTTTTCCTAGATCCACTAGAATTTCCCTAGAGTGGAAGTCATGGAGGAATTTCCATTGTATTTTCCCTGGAGTGGAAGTTGTAGAGTACTTGTCATTGGATTGTGGTTGGAATAATTTCCTGGAAAATTTGTCTTGGAATTTCCACTAGAAATCCTATATTTGGGGTGATGTGGAATCCACTTGCCAATGTATTTTTGGTTGGAATTATGTTGTAGGAGTGTGGCCGAATTTGCTCTTTCTTATGGAATTATGGTTCCAACTCAGGGGTGACCATTATAAAGTGATACTTTGTATTTCATTGTGTCTACGACTGGGTGGAACATGGAATGATTGATTTCGGTTGTGTATTTTTCAAGATAAGTGCTCTATTTCATGTTTATTTAATTTATTTGGGATCTGATCTAATTTTTATATGGTTTCATATGAATTTTTTGGAAAAATGAATGAGTAAACGTGGAATAAATATCTCATGAATTCTAGTTAAATTGTGTGACTAGTTTTGCAGAAAATTAGATAGCCAGTTTTTGTAATTTGTGAGCAAACTATTCAAGTAAACGTTTATTTGGCACCTCTATTGCAGATATAATATTTCCCCATGCTATTTATATTATATGAATCTTAAATTTACATTAGTGTTGGAATGATCAAAACACCTCCCTACAGTGTTCTCTAGCTTTTATTCAATTACTAGCTTATTGGTTGAGTTGTTTTATCTAGTTTCAATACTTGGGATGATAAGTGTTCATGAAAATTCCCAACTGAGATACTCAATAGTAGATATGATAATTACACATGAAATGTATGAATAAAAGTATGAAATACTTCTAGATAACCCTTGGATATGCTTATTGAAATCGAGTTTAATTTCCGATCGTTAGTTCCTTCGAAAGAATTAATTTTTAGATGGATTTATGACTTTACATGAGAAGTATTTGATGAAATTTATACATGATATGCACCTATTATAATACTTAAAAAACATGTTATTTATATTTGTAATGTCTTGTGAGTGATTCTATGAATAGTCTATACATATACATTTTCCTGGCTTATTTCCTCAATTTCTAGTCAATTCAGATGAGTAAATCTAGCTAATTTGTGAATTAATAAGAGGGATTATTATGAGAAGAAATATACAGCCATTTTGCTATAGGTTAATTCTTATAAACTTACCATGAAATAAAATAGTCATTACTTTCTTATTTTTTGCATTTGGGAACTAGAAACATAAACTAGCTTCAATTTGGTGAAAATTGGTAACTAGTTTGTAGATTTAAATCTATGTTTTGTAATTTATGGATTGTATAGCCATAATATCTATTGTTAAAATTTTATTTTCGTTGTAGGTGGATACTTTTAAGGAGTTGTCCTTTACTTATCAATGCTTGACTTTTGGTTATTTCGATATGATTCAATTCCTTGTGATAAATGTTAACTAGTTGAGTTGGAATTTGGTTGGAAAAAACATCGTTTATGTGAAACGATATTACCTGCAAATATAAATTTGTTTTACTATAAATGTGTGCCTAAATATGTTTATAATGGATTTAAGTTCACTTTTTGGTTCATTGGCATGGTTATGGGTCGAATGTGTGCAAGACTAGTTGTTTATAACGAACAACTAGTTAACTAGCTCATGTGGGATCATTTTTGTAATTATTATGTTTATAAATTGGAAAATGGTATTTAGGCATGATTTTCATGATATTGGGTATTAATTATTCATTGGAATTGATAAATAGTGATTAAATTATAAACAAATGAAATTATGTTAAGTACTACCAATTGTGCGGTAAGTGTCGTTAAGTATTGTAATAAGAACACTAATTACTAGTTAATCATGATTAAGAGTAAATGGAATTTATAGGTGTAATTTGTGTCTGATTTGTCTTGGAATGGATATGTGATGTTGTTAAAATGTGTTATTAAGTTTTCCCAACTTTGGATTAGTTGTTGGAATAGTTATTGAATTTTTTTTAATTTATTGGTAATTAAAGGTTCTTTGTCGTGATTAAATCTCGAAAGAAGAAATTAAATATTTGTTTGACTAATAAACTATGTTATACTTATCTAATTAGCCTTATATATCTAATGGTATATCCTTGGGACCCTTTGATACCCCTAGGAGACATTACAGGTTGTATCATATCTTTTGATTTCAACACTACGACTATTGGGCCTTCTACAGAGTTATAATTTTCTATATATGTGCATTTAGAGTTTATAAATGTGCTTAGTAAAATTAAATTAACCTCCCTTGTGTTAATTGAATAATTATAATCCTCATTCCAGAGATTAGTTTGAATGCATTTCTATTTCTTTTTAATTTCGAAGGTCAAAATATTATGGATCTGTTAGTATATGTAATGTATTAGCATATATTAATTATATGTTGTAAGGTGTGATATATATATATATATATATATATATATATATATATATATATTAATGGGAGTTATACTCTCTATTTCTTCTTTTGAGGAAATGTTTTTATGTGTGGGGATGCATTTCCACTTGAAATATAGTGGTTACATCAATGAGTAACTCCTTGTCTATTTTTGGAGGAAATGAGCCACTTGTCTCTCATGGTTCATATTCTCTTTTATTTTTTATTTTATTTATGGAGATGTAACTCCTTGTCTAATTTTGGAGGAAATGAGCCACTTGTATCTAATGTTTTATATTCTCTTTTATTTTATTAATTTGATTTATGGAGAGGTAACTCCTTGTCTATTTTTGGATGAAATGAGCGACTTGTCTCTAACGGTTCATATTCTCTTTTATTTTATTTATGGAGATGTATCTCCTTTTTTATTTTTGGAGGAAATGAACCACTTGTCCGTAATGGTTCATATTTTATTAATTTTTACTCTCATGAATTCTATTTAAATTGTGCGACTAGTTTTGGAGAAAATTAGATAGCTACTTTTTGTAATTTGTGAGAAACTTGTTAAAGTAAACATTTATTTGGTACCTCTATTGCAGATATTATATTCCCCCATGTTATTTATATTATATGGATCTCAAATTTATAGTACTGTTGGAATGATCAAAACACCTCCCTACAGTGTTTTCTATCTTTTACTCGATTACTAGCTTACTGGTTGAGTTGTTTTATCTAATTTCAATACTAGGGATGATAAGTGTTAATGAAAATTAATGAATGAGATACTCAATATTAGATTTGATAATTACACATGAAATGTATAAATAAAAGTGTGAAATACTTCTAGATAATCCTTGGATTTGCTTATTGAAATTCTAGTTTAATTTCCAGTCGCTAGTTACTTCGAAAGAAATTTTTTTTAGATGGATTTATGGCTTTACATGAGAAGTGTTTGATGAAATTTATACATGATATGAACCTATTATAATACATAAAATACATGATATTTATATTTTGAATGGCCTGTGAGTGATTCTATGAATAGCCTATACATTTATCTTTCTTACTTCCTCAATTTCTATTCAATTCAGAGGAGTAGATCTAGCTGATAGGTGAATTAATAGGAGGGATGCTTATGAGAATAAATATACATACATTGTGTTGAGATTATTCAAATAAATCAGTGGGAGGGGGGGTGAATCAGTTATTTCTAAGCTTAAACAATATCCAATTTTTAAACTATTATTACTGATAAAAAAGTTACAGTCATGGTGATGCAGCAAGTTTAACGAAAGAAATGATAATCATCAATCAAACACATGATAGAGACATAGACAAATATTAACAAAAAACCTTTCTTATTAGAGTGTCAAGAAGCTCCAAATCATTTACATCATCTTTGTTTGAGTACCTACTCAAATGAGGCTGCAACCTCTGTTTACAAGTTCTTACTTGTAGAGAGAACCAACCCTCATGTTTTTCTAGCACCCACTAAAAAATAAAATTCTCCAGCTACTACTGAGTGGAAGCACCCACTTCCACTTACACATGCTCCAACTTGTACATAGAATACAACATGTTTTTCCTAGCACCACCCTACCACCCTTATTCCTTATATTTAAACATGTTTAGTAAAATTTGCAGAAAAATAGATATAACTATGATTACCAAATCTGTTACACTTTTTGACCTACTTCTGTATCTGCTTATCCAAACTCGGCTCATCTCACTATCTCTATTCTTCATATTCATGAAAGAACTCAAAGTTATCTTTAATTCTGCAATCACACCCTTTGACAGTTGTCCATGCACTAGCTCTCTACATTAAGAGAGTGCACACAGTCCTCTCTCCACCATCCTTTTATGCATTCCAGACGTTATTCCTTTCACCTGTTCGTATTCTTGACTTTTCAGTTTCATAATTGATCAAACCCATGATTGCGTAAATTCTTGAATTTAAAAATTGACTTCCGCAAATATGCTTCTACTGTTCTGGTTTCGCATGATTATTTATACAATCGCGGATTGAGGAAGTTCCTAAATTCCAAAATTGACTTTCGCAATTATGAAGTCGTAACAATCCTTTTCGTTATCGTATTGTGGACTGCATATTGCGGATTATCCTTCCCACTTTTCTAAAGATGGGCTTCTATAATTCAAATCCTGCAAATTTAACCACCTTTCAACTTTTCATTGCGGAACTCATCTTCGACCGTTGATATTTGTGGCTTCTTATTTTTTCGTTGAGCTGATATCAAGTGCAGATCTTCATCTAATCTTTGTGGGCCTGATAAATTTCCTACACTTTTCTCTTGTTGAATTCATCTACAATTGTCGATTCATCTAAGTCCTATGCTTATATTTTCTCCTTGCTTTTGGATCATATGCTTGGAACTATGTGTTTCCATCAATGACAATCATATCACAATATTATTTTTTTCCATATGATCGCAATACCTATCATAATTCCAACAATATCCCCCTTTGGAATTGATGGAAACCTTCAATTTCTGGATGCATGTTGTACTTGTAATCACCGACTGCTTATCATATGTAGCAACAATAACTTCTCCCCCTTTGAAATCAAAATCAAAGAAGAATTTATAACACATCTCCCCCTATCAAAGTGAACAATTTATTCAGAATAAGATATGATACCTGACATCTGGCATAGGTACTCAAATTGTGTCTTTGGTAAAGGTTTAGTAAATATATCAGCAATATGTTTTGTAGAAGGAATGAAATTCAATTGAACCACTTTGTTAGTGACCTGATCCCTTAAGAATTGATACTTAATTGGTATGTGTTTAGTCTTGGAATGAAGGACTAGATTCTTGGACACACTAATGGCACTAGCATTTCACAATGGAGAGGAATGGGATCAACATTTTTTAACTCCAAATTTTCCAGTGTATGGATCATCAAGAGTACTTATGTATAGCAGGTGGCGGAAACGATGTATTCATCTTATGTAGTAGATAAATATATTGAGCCTTTATTCTTACTCAACAATGCAACTAAAGAATCACCCAAGAAGAATGCACCTCCACTTGTGCTCTTTCTTTCATCCAAACATTTTTCCCAGTTAGCATATGAATATGCAGTTAACTAAATATTATGATATATAGGATACCAAAGAACATAATTCATTGTTCCCTTCAAATATTTGAATACCCTCTTAGCATCCACAAAATGACTTTGCTGAGGAGCAGACTGAAATCTTCCTACCTTTCCAACAACTTGCATTATATTAGGACAAGATGTTGTGAGGTACAGAATACTACCTGTCATTGATTGATATGTTCTTTAATCAACATTAGGTGAGGGATCATCCTTGATGAGTTCATAGCCAATGAACATAGGCATACTAACATATGAGGAATCTTCGATCTGAAATCTCTTCAACATTGCCTTCAAATAATTCTCTTGGGAGACAAATAAATTTTTAAAACTCTAAATAATGTGGAGACCAAGAAAGAATGACAATTCTCCTATCATTGACATATCGAACTTAGATTGCATGGAATTAGAAAACCATCGAACAAAAGAATCATTAGTGCATCCAAAAATAATGTCATCCACATACACCAAAACAACTAATAAAACATCACCTTCAGATTTGATGTACAAATTACTGTCAACAGTACCTTTCTTGAATCATTTGTCCTATAGATACTTATTCGGTCTATAATACCAGGCTCTTGGTTCTTGTTTCAATTCATATAGTGCATTCTTCAGTTTGCAGGCATATTCAAGATTGTATTTAAATCCTTCAGGTTGCTCTATATAGATTTCTGCTTCTATATCTCCATTGAGGAATTCTGACTTAACATGCATCTAATAAACTTTGAAGTTATGATGAATGACATAGGAAATAAACATTCTGATAGCTTCCAATATTGCACTGGTACAAAGTTTTCATCAAAATCATTTCCCTCAACTTGTGCATGCCCCTTACAGACCAATCAGGATTTATTCCTCACAATTTGTCCTTGTTCATTCATCTTATTTTTAAACACCCATTTGGATCCTACTACATTCTTATCTGCAGGTCTAGGAACAAATTCTCAAGTATTATTCTTCTCAATCTGATCAAGATATTCATTCATAGCTCTAATCCAATCTTCATCCTCACTAGATTCTTCAAAACTATTAGGTTCAATCATAGATAGGAAAGAAACCTCAGATTGTTCTGAAACTTTAATCAATTTCCTTCTTGTCTGAAATCCTTTATTCTTGTCACCAATTATATCATTTTCAGGATGATTATTCTGAACAATTCTGGAAGGTGTTTTTTTTTCTATCTGTTGTTTTGAATCGGTTGGAAAGTTTGCACTTTCATCATCTCCCTATGAATCTTCTTTTTCTGATTCTTGGACCTATTCTTCCTCAACTTCAACTGTATCCTCTGTATTTGGTTCAACACTTCTTATCTCAATATCTTTTATAGGAATTCCTTCATCGATTTTAATGTCAATACAGTCAACAAATTTATGCAACCTCTTATTATAACATGCGTACCCTTTACTATTTGTAGCATATCCTAAGAAGATACCTTCATAAACCCGGTCATCATATTTTCCAAGATGATCATCATTTCTTTCAATATAACATTTACTTCCAAAGACTTTAAAGTGTTTGATTGAAGCGGGTCTTCCAAACCACAGTTCATAAGGATTCTTATCATTGTTTGGAATTAAGTGAGATTTGTTAAGAATATGGACATCTATGTGAATTAACTCTACCTAGTATGCCGGAGAAATATTCCTTTCATTCATCATTGATCTTGCCATCTGTGGAACTAACCTATTATGTCTCTCAACTACTCCATTTTGCTGTGGATTCACTAGAATAGTATAATGTATTTAAATTCCATGTTTATCACAAAAATATTTGAAGTCTCCTGAACTAAACTCTCCTCCTCTATCTGACCTTACTTCCTTGAGTCTCTTTCTTATTTGATTCTTAGTCAGAGCCTTAAAAATTTTGAACTTTTCAAATGATTCATATTTTTCCTTTAGAAAGGAGACCCATATGAGTCTAGAATAATCATCAATGACCAACATAAAATATCTTTCTCTTCATGTTCCTTCTTTCTTTATGGTCCACACAAATCTATATGTACTAATTGAAGAGGTTTGTCTATTGATGTGAATTTCTTGGAATTAAATTGTGTGCAAGTCAATTTTCCCATTTGACAAAGTTTAAAAACAAAGTCATATGGTTTTGATACTTTTGGAAGATATTTGACTACCCCATTGTTTATAATCTTGATTATGTGATCAAAGTTTAAGCTTCCAAGTCTCTTATTCCATATATAACTTCCATCATACTTTATTAGATGACATTCTTCTTTTCCTTCTTTCAAGACATAGACATTGTTTCTTGTTTAGTATGCCTTTTGCAACCAACTGTCTTGAAGGTACAAATTTTATCTTGCAATCTTTAGAAATGAAAACAACTTCACATCCTCTAACATAGACCTGACTAAAACTAAGAATATTATGTTTCAGTCCATCTACAAATAACACATCTTGTGCTTTCCCTTTTCCATTACTCAACTTTACCATTCTTTTTCCTTTGATTTTCCCTCAAGCATCATTTCCAAAAGTTACATTTCCTGATTTACCTTCACTTAGAGACATAAAACTTACTTTTATCACCAGTCATGTGTTTGGAACATCCAGTGTCAATATACCAGGACTATTTTTTCCTTTGCACAGAAAACACTAGACCACACTTGATACTTTCTTTCTTATTCCAAAATTTAGCACTTCCAGCTGAGTAATTCACTCTCATATACATTTTGTAATTCTTTAGGTGACATTCTGAAGCCTTTTGTCCAAAATTATGACAAACATAATACTATGGCTCATTGTACAGTAGATCAAAAGAATTGATATGTCTATCATGTGTTCTTTTGTTAGTTGTGAATTGAGTTGTATGATGTTCTTGTTTACTCAATGACTATCTTGTTCTATGTTGCAACAATTGACTTTTCTCTAATATCCTTAATTGCATACTTCTAAAATTAAATGCACAATTTGCAGCTTTGTGACCAAAATTAGAACAACAATAACAGTAACCATAGAAATGTTTTTGGCAATTGAATCTTGGTTGTTTTCCTTTTTGTTGACTTTCTTGAGAAAATATTGATTGATATTTCTGATCTGAATTCCCGATTCAGGTACTTGTTTCATCTTTATTTCCTTTTGTTCTCAAAGTATGTTCGTATTCTGACTATTTGTTTCTTTGCAAATTTGAATCAACTTATCTGATTCCTTGTTTTCTGAGTGATTACTACTTGAACCTTCATCATAGCCGAGACTTATTTTTAAAAATGGATACCTTTTCTTACTCAGAATGTTGTTCATTTCTTTTGAATCTTTAATACTTGACATATTTTGGTGATACAAAGCTTGAAATTTCTCCAATTCTTTCTAATTGTCAATACTTCTTCTTTCAATGCTTCACATCTCATTTTCTCCTCTATTTTCTTTGCCTATTCTAATTCCAATTTTAACAGAGCAAGATATTGACTTGATTTTTTACCATTCTTTTCATACTACATCAACAATTATTTTTGTTTCCTCTTCTTTAATCTGAGTCTGTCAATCTCTTCCAAAGCACTAATTAGTTCACCTTCCATATCAACCATAGATTCTTCATCATTCAGTTCACTTCATGTATATTCATTTTCAAAATCTTCTATGGCCATAATCATAAAATTATTCACTTTATCTTGAAAAGATTAATCACTTTCTGTCTCTTTTGAGGAATCAACATCATTTGCACACAAGATTTTCTTTTTATATTTAGCCTCTTTATTGTATTTCATGAATGGGTAGTTCTCTTCATCATCAAAAGTATGAACCTTTGGCTTGTGGGTACATTTATATGAAAAATTCCCTATCTTACCACAGTTGAAACATTTAAAGGGCATCTTGCCTTTGTATTTACCTGATCCTTTCTTCAGCCTTCTTACAAATTTTTCCTCGGTCACATCCATTTCAGAATCAATTTTCTTATTTTCTTTAAAGGATGCTTCTCTAGTGGTGGATTTATATTTACTAATCATGATTTCAGAAGAAGTCAGAGTTCCTAGGATTTGGTTAATTGACAGAGTTTTAAGATCATTTAATTATTCTATTGTAGAAACTTTGGGATTAAATATTTCGAGAAAAGATCTTAAAATTTTCTGAACTAAGGGTGCTTCATCAATCTTTTCATAAATACCTTTCATAGCATTGATGGTCTCTTATACTCTTAAGAAATATTTACTAAGAGTCTCATCCTCATTCATCTTTAGTTGTTCAAATTTTAGTCTATATGTCTGTAATTTGGCATCTTTTACTTTCTCATTTCCTTCATAACTACTTATAAGTTTGTCCCACATCTCTTTTGAATATTCAAGATGCATCACCTTAACAAACTCAACTTCTGCAAGACCAATTAGGATAGCATTCATTTCCTTTTCATTAAAACTAAATTCCAACTTATCATCTTTAGAGGCTAGCACAACTAGCTTTACATAGCCAGTTTCTACTACATCCCAAACATCAACACCTAAGGACATTAGATATGTTATCATTCTAACCTTCCAAAAGGAAAAATTTGTTCCATCAAATAGAGGAACCTTATTGGTTAAAGTCCCTTCATGACTTGTCATGTTTAATCATATAGACCTACCTTTAAATAAAAGGAACCTCCTCTGATACGAATTGTTGAGATTATTCAAATAACTAATGGTGGGGTGAATCAGTTATTTCTAAGCTTAAACAATATCCAATTTTTAAACCATTATTACTGATCACAAATCTTACAGTCATGGTGATGCAGCAAGTATAACAAAAGAAATGATAACCATCAATCACAAACATGATAGAGGCATGCAAATATTAACAAAAACCTTTCTTCTGAGAGTGTTAAGAAACTCCAAATAATTTACATCATCTTTGTTTGAGTACCTACTCAAATGAGGCTGCAACCTTTTTTTACAAGTTCCTACTTGTAAATATCACCAACCCTCATGTTTTTCTAGAATCCACTAAAAAATAAACTCTCCATCTACTATTGAGTGGAAGTACCCACTTCCACTTGTATAGGCTCCAACTTGTATAGAGAATACAACATATTTTTCCTAGCACCACCCTTCCACCCTTATTCCTTAGATTTAAACATGTTCAGTACAATCTGTAGAAAAAAGATATAACTATCCTTAACAACTCTGTTACACTTTCTGGTCTACGTTTGTATCTACTTATTTAAACTCGGCTCCTCTCACTGTCTCTTTTCTACATATTTTTTAAAGAACTCATATTTATCTTTCATTCTGCAATCACACCCTTCAACAGTGGTCCATGCACCAACTCTCTACATTCAATAAGCACACATGAAGTCTTCTCTCCACTATCCTTTTATGCATGCTAGTCTTTGTTCCCTTCACATGTTCATATGCTTGACTTTTCAGTTTCATAATTGATCAAAACCCATTCAATGACTCATGACAGGAAAGGAACCCGATCAATAAGCAATCTACACGAGGTTTACCATTTTCCACCAGGTTCTTGAATTCATAACTACTCGAATCAATTTTCCTTTGCATTCCAAAAATTCATGAAGAAGCAACAAGACAACTTACTTGCTTCCACAAACTCAGCCTTCTTGCAATTTTGAGCTTCCACAACGCTGTTTCCGCAAATTTGTTTCTAGAGATTTGGTTCCGCAAGATTCTTTCCCCAATTACGGATTGTAGAAATTCCTGAATTTCAAAATAGACTTCAGCAAATTTGTTTCTATAGTTCTTGTCGAAATATTGTAACTTCAAAGAATATTCTATATGTATCTTTTTTGTGGTCCCCAACGGTCCTACCGAGAGAACCACTTGTATTACTTTGTACCCCGATGCTTCTAATTGGAAGAACTAATAAGAGTCATGAGGTAGTCCCCTCTAATTGTAAAGGTGGGTCATTAGCACCCCAGTGTGGTTACCTGAGCCTACATGTGTAACTTGATCCTACATGATGTAACTTGAGCCTACATGTCGGATGAGTTAATTAAAGTGAACGGATGAATATAAATAGAGGTGTAGCGCTCCTCATTTGGAGCACACACACTCACTTGTGTAGTGCACTAGTGAAGGAGAGAAGTAGCTGGAGAAGGAGGAGGATCAGGATTTTGATCTCCTTGTTGGTTTTACCTTTTATCTTTTTGGGGCATCTATATTGAGGAAGCTTTTGCTAGGTTTTTCCCTTTAGGGTTTTCCCAGGATAAATCTGTGTTGTTCTTGTGATACTGTTTCTTTCAGTGATACTGTTTATATGCTTTTGTTATGAAAATGAAATGAAATATTGATGTTTTAGCTAAGCATATAAAAATTTAACATGGTATCAGAGCTAACCTGAATAGGACATCTTTCACAAGGTGAAATAGCTCTCTCTCTCTCCCCAGAAGAAATTAAGGTTTTCAGGAAAAATTTTGAGTCTCAAAAAATTGATTGGATAGAAAGTTGCGCCCTCCCAGAGTGCATATTTTGAGCCTAGAATCAAGTTTTTTGGATGTGTGAGTCTCCAAAAAATTCAAACCCTAGTTTGAATGCTACACCAAAAAATTGCTGAACCAGAAAACTACAAAAGCTGAATCTTGCAAGTCTGATTTGAAAGGTAAAGAATTGAGATCTCTAGAATCTAAGCACATCAGTCAACTCACCTCATTCAAGTGCATCTCCTGGTAAGGTCAGTTTCTCATTCCACAAAATTTCAATTTTTTTGTAATCTTCTGACAAGATGGCCCCAAGCACTAAGCTTGAGGACAAGCTAGAAGGCATAGAGAATTTCTGAGCATGGAAATATAGGATTGGTATCATTCTCCAAGAGAATGATCTTGATAATTATGTCAAATAAGAAGTGTCAGAACCTGAAGAAGTTGAAGCCAAGGAGAAGCACAGAAAGGATATGATTAGGGCACAAAGGATTATTGCTGACTCCATCAAGGATCACTTGATTCCTCAAGTATCATCCAAGAAGACTCCAAAATAAATGTATGATGCCCTTTCCAAAATGTTTGAGGGAAGAAACATCAACATGAAGATGAATCTAAGAGCTCAACTGAAGAGCACGAAGATGAGTCATGGAGAATCCATCCAAGACTACTTCACAAGGGTTTCTCATATCAAAGAGTAACTAGAAGCTATTGAAGATAATATTGATGAAGATGAAATGGTTATGACTGCTCTCAATGGTATCACTAGACCCTAGGAGTCCTTTATTCAGATGATGCGTGCCAGAAAGGAAAGCATGAAGTTTGATGTTGTATGGAAAGACTGCATTCAAGAGGAGACTAGAGTGGCAAATAGAGAATCCTTACTAAAAGAAGATGATCAAGCCCTAGCCACTCACACCAAAAGAAGAAGAGGCCAATCTAATTTCAAGAGAAGAAATTTCAAGGAGTCTCAACCTCCCAGAAGAATTCAAAGGATAAGAGAAATACCTCCCATTAGAGACTATTCTGATTTTGAATGTTTTCATTGTAACAAGATAGGACACATTGCTCAAAATTGTCCTGTGAAGAGGCAAGAATATAGAAAGAGGATCAACAACAACAAAAGACATCATGCTCATCTAGAAGAAGATGAAGATGAAGACGAAGAAGAAGAAGAAATACCTCAAAGAAAACAAGCAAGAGAAGAAGATGCAGAAGAGTATGTGCTATTCTCTGCACTCTCTGGATCTATAACTCTTGGAGAAGATACTGGCTTATTGATAGTGGTGCTTCAAAGCACATGACAGGAGAAAAGAAAACTATGTCCAAACTTGAAGAAAAGAGTTCTCCTCAGAAAGTATTCCTAGGAGATGACTATCAATATCCGATCAAAGGAGTTGGTGAAGCAAGATACAAACTTGATTCACGTAATCCCCTAAAGATGAAAGATGTATTATATGTACCTAGTCTAAATAATAATTTACTTTCTATCTCATCTATAGATAAGAAAGGATTCATATTTGCTTTCATAGATGGCCAAGTACTCATGTGGCCCAAAGGAAAGAATATTGAAGATGCAATCATTATTGGTGAAGAAGAAGGGGGCTTGTATAAACTCCAAGGGCACTCTGAAACAACCCTTGTGCATGAGTCCACTGACCCTAGTGAGCTATGGCATAGAAGGCTTTCCCACATTAATTACAAGGCTCTACCTCATGTGGACAAAGTAGTGACGGGATTACCAGACATGAAGATCAATCATGAAGGAATTTGCAAAGGATGTGTGAAGGGAAAGAACATCAAGAATCCATTTCTGAAAAGTGAAACTAAAACAAAAGGTATGTTGGAATTGATTCATTCAGATGTTTCTACATCCTTAAGTGGCTTTGAATACTACATCACATTTATTGATGATTTTTCAAGAAAGACTTAAATATATTTCTTGAAACCAAAGAGTGAAGTGTTTGAGAAATTCAAGGAGTTCAAAGCCTTGATAGAGAATCTTTCAGACAAGAAAATAAAGACACTCCGTTCAGACAATGGAGGAGAGTATACCTCAAAAGAGTTTGAGGCCTTTTGTAAAGATGTCAGAATCAACAAGGAACTAACCACTCCCTACAATCCTCACCAGAATGGGTTGCGGAAAGAAAGAACAGAACCATCATGGAGGCAGTGAAGACAATGGTATATGATCAAGATCTTCCAATGCATCTATGGGCAGAAGCGGCAAGATCTGCTGTGTATGTACAAAATAGAATATCTCATAGTGCTCTTGGATTCAAGACATATGTTCACGAGAAAGAAGCTTGAGGTAAGTCACCTCAAGAGTTTTGGTTGTCCAGTATATATTCATATACTAAAAGAAAAAAGAACCAAGTTAGACCCTTCTGGAAAGAAGGGGATATTTGTTGGATATTGTGAAGTATCCAAAGCATTCAAAATTTACATTCTTGGATTTCATCATATGGAAATTAGTTGAGATGTGACATTCGATGAAGAGGCAGCCCTCAAAGGATCCAAGAAGTGCCAACATGAAGAAGTATATGAAGAAGAGACACCTCCTAGAAATGAAGAAACTACATGTCTCCCTGAAGATGAAGCTCCTGAAGAACATGACATGGCAGAACCTCAAGAACCTCCTATGATGGAAATATCAAGAAAGAGAAATCCTGCTTGGACAAGAGAAATTATACGAGAGACAGAAAGATATGGAGCTCTTGAAGGCTCCACAAGGGAAAGAAAGAAACCTAAGAATTTCTCCAACTATGTAGCCTTGATGTGTGATCTTGTAGATCAAGAACCTACAAACTACGAAGAAGTGGTACAGAAGAAAGAATGGAAAGAAGCAATGACTAAAGAATACCAATCAATAATGAAGAATGATGTGTGGAATATAGTTCCCAAACCAAAAGGAAAAAGTATAATATCCTTCAAATGGATATTCAAAATAAAGCATGTAGCTGATGGAAGTATCGAGAAGTACAAAGCAACATTTGTGGCTAGAGCTTTCTCTTAAAAAGAGGGAATTGATTATGAAGAGACATTTTCCCTAGTAGCACGGTATACTTCGATTAGAGCTACCATGGCACTTGCATCCATGATGAAGTGGGACTTACACCAGATGGATGTGAAAATAGCTTTTCTGAATGGTGTGATCAAAGAAGAAGTATACATAGAACAACCACAAGGATTTAAAGTTGAAGATAGACATACTCATGTATGCAAATTGAAGAAGGCCTTGTATGGTCTTAAACAAGCCCCTCGAGCTTGGTATGAAAGGATAGACAGTTTCCTGTCAATTATGGGCTTTACCAAGAGTAAAGCTGATCCTAACCTTTATCTCAAGGTTGTAGAAGATGAACCTGTCATCCTGTTATTATATGTGGATGACTTATTATTGACACGGAATAAGAAACAAATCATGGAAAGAAATAAGAAACTAGCAAAAGAATTTGAGATGAAAGACCTTGGGTTAATGCATTATTTCCTAGGTCTGGAAGTATGGCAAAGTTCAGAAGGAATATTTCTCAACCAAGGAAAGTATGCAGTAGAGATATTGAAGAGATTCAATATGTTAGAATGCAAAGCCATGGCCACACCCATGGACTCCAACTTGAAGCTATTAGATGATGACTCATCAGAGTTAGTGGATGCGATTCATTATAGACAGATCATTGGGTCATTGATGTACTTAACAAATACCATACCAGAAATTTGTTTTGCTGTGAACACCTTAAGTCAATATCTTGTTCAAGTAAGACGGGTTCACCTAGTAGCTACAAAACATGTGATGAGATATTTGAAAGGGACTATAGACCTTGGTCTATACAATGATGGTGGCCATGAGTATAGATTGTATGGTTACACAGATGCAGATTGGGCTGGAAGTATCTTAGATAGAAAAAGCACATTAGGTGGATGTTATAGTCTAGGATCTGCTATGATTTCATGGTTTAGCAGAAAGCAGTCTAGTGTTGCTCTAAGCACAGCCGAAGTAGAATATATAGCAGCTTGCTTTGCTAGTTGTGAAGCCATATGGATTCGGAAGCTGATGTCAGGATTATTCAACCTAGAGGTGGACACTACCGTGATTCTATGTGACAACCAAAGTTGTATAAAGATGACAGAGAACCCTGTGTTCCACGACATATCAAAGCACATAGAAATCAGGTATTTCTACATTCGAGATATGATGTAGAAAGGATCCATAAAGCTCCAGTATGTGAGTACTAATGAACAAGTTGCTGATGTATTGACAAAGCCTCTGTCCTAAGTAAAGTTCGAACACTTTTGAGACAAGCTTGGTGTGTTTCGGAAAGATCTTCCCCGAAAGGGGGAGTAGTGATGTTGTAATGGGATTGTATCATCCCTGGGCATCTACTCTAAAGTGATCTGGTGACCTCGGTCCTCGAGAATGAAGAGGGATTGTATCATCTTGGGACATATGTCCATAATAGATCCAGTGACTTCGTCCCTCTAGAATGTGGCAGGATTGTATCATCCTTGAACTTCAGTTCAGAATGGATTCGGTGAACTTCGGTCATCGAGAAGGTGTCAGGATTGTATCATCCTTGAACTTTGATTCAGAACAAATCTGGTGAACTTTGGTCATCAAGAAGGTGGTAGGATTGTATCATCCTTGAACATTAGTTCAGAACGGATCTGGTGAACTTCAATCATCGAGAAGATGGCAGGATTGTATCATCCTTGAACTTTAGTTCAGAACAGATCTGGTGAACTTCATTCATCGAGAAGGTGGCGGGATTGTATCATCCTTGAACTTCAGTTCATAACATATCTGGTGAACTTTGGTCATCGAGAAGGTGGCAGAATTGTATCATCCTTGAAATTCAGTTCAAAATGGATCCGATGAACTTCGGTCATCAAGAAGGTGGTACGATTGCATCATCCCTGGACTTTAAGTCCAAAAGAGATCCAAAGACTTCTTTGTCTTTGTACTGTGATTTGCAGGTTGTTGCTGATGATGACGATGTTTCTGATTGAAAGATCAGAGTGTGATGATGATGATGTTTTGATGATGATTTGATGATGATTTTTTTGATGATGATGTTTCTGATCGAAAGATCAAAGTATTTTTATGATGATGTTTTTATGATGATTTGATGATGATGTTTCTGATCGAAAGATCAGAGTGTTTTGATGATGATGTTTTTGATCAAAAGATCAGAGTATGATGACGATGATGTTGCTACTGAAGTTGTTTCTGATCGAAAAGTCAAAGTGTTGAAGATGTTGTTGCTGATCGAAAGGTCAAAGTGCTGAAGTTGTTGCTGATCAAAAGGTCAAAGTGCTGAAGATGTTGTTTCTAATCGAAAGGTCAAAGTGCTGAAGTTATTGCTGATCGAAAGGTCAAAATGTTGAAGATGTTGTTGTTGATTGAAAGGTCAAAGTGTTGAATATGTTGCTGATCGAAGCGGTCAAAGTTGTTGCTAATCGAAGCAGTCAAAGTATTGATGATGCTAAAGAATGAAGATTGAAGATGAAGACTTCATGATGTTGAAAAGCTTCCAATGATTTATAGATGTGTTACCCTGATGATGTTGATGATGTCCTCTATTTCTATCCTATCATTGTTGTTGTTGATGTTGCTGTAGAATACCCTTCTCGTTAAGAGGGAGTGTTGAAATATTGTAACTTCGAAGAATATTCTATATGTATCTCTTTTTTGGTCCCCGATGGTCCTACTAGGAGAACCACTTGTATTACTTTGTACCCCGATGCTTCTAATTGGAAGAACTAATAAGAGTCATGAGGTAGTCCCCTCTAATTGTAAAGGTGGGTCATTAGCACCCTAGTGTGGTTACTTGAGCCTACATGTGTAACTCAAGCCTACATTATTTAACTCGATCCTACATGTCGGATGAGTTAATTAAAGTGAACGGATGAATATAAATAGAGGTGTAGCACTCCTCATTTGGAGCACACACACTCACTTGTGTAGCGCACTAGTGAAGGAGAGAAGTAGCTGGAGAAGGAGGAGGATCAGGCTTTTGATCTCCTTGTTGTTTTTACCTTTTATCTTTTTGGGGCATCTTTATTGAGGAAGCTTTTGCTGGGTTTTTCCCTTTAGGGTTTTCCCAGGATAAATCTGTGTTGTTCTTGTGATACAGTTTCTTTCAGTGATCCTGCTTATATGATTTTGTTATGAAAATGAAATGAAATACTAATGTTTTAGCTAAGCATATGAAAATTTAATAGTTCTAGTTCCACAAGATTCTTTCCGCATGATTCTTTCTATAATTGCGGATTGCTGATTGTGGAAGTTCCTGAATTCCAAAATTGACTTCCATAATTATGTGGTCGCAATGGTCCTTTCTGCAATTATATTGCAGATTGCAGATCCTCCTTTCCAGTTTTCCAAATATGGGCTTTTGTAATTAAACTATCGCAACTTTAGCTTCCTTACAACTGCGCATTGCGAAACTTATCTTCGACCGTTGATATTTGTAGCTTCTTCTCTATCCGTTGATCTGAGATCAAGTGCGGATCTTCATCTAATCCTTGCATGCCCAATAATTTTCCTACACCTTTCTATTGTGGAATTCATCCACCACTGTCGATTTGTCTAAGTCATCTGCTTATCTCTCCTCCTTGTTGTTGGATCATATGCTTGGAAATATGTGCTGCCATCAATGACAAACACATCACAATCTAATCTATTTACATATGATCACAAAACCTATCATAATTCCAACACATTTTACTATAGGTTACTTCTTATACACTTCCCATGAGATACAATAGTTATTACTTTCTTATTTTTTGCATTTGGGAACAAGAAACATAAACTAGCTTCAATTTGGTGAAAATTGGTATCTAGTTTGTAGATTTAAATCTATGTTTCATATGTTATGGATTGTATAGACATACTCTCTATTGTTAACATTTTATTTGTGTTTTAGGTCGCTACTTTTAAGGATTTATCCTTTACTTATGAATTCTTTATCTTTGGTTCTGTCGACTGACTCAATTCCTTGTGATAAATGTTAACTAGTTGAGTTGGAATTTGGTTGGAAAAATAATCGTTTATGTGAAAAGATATTACCTGCAAATACAATTTTTTTTTACTGTAAATGTGTACCTAAATATGTTTATAATGGCTATAAGTTCACTTTTAGGTTCATTCGCATGGTAGTGTGTCGAATGTGTACAAGACTAGTTGTTTGTATTAAACAACTAGTTAACTAGCTCATGTGAGATCGTTTTCGTAATTATTATGTTTAATAAATTGGAAAATGGTATTTAGGCCTGATTTACATGATATTAGGTACTAATTATTCATTAGACTTGATAAATAATTCTTAAATTTTAAATAAATGAAATTATGTTAAGTATTATCAAATGTGCTAAGTGTTGTTAAGTATTGTAATCAGAACACTAATTATTGGTTAATCATGATTAAGAGTAAAGGGAATTTAGAGGTGGAATTTGTGTCTAATTTGGCTTGTAATGGATATGTGATATTGTTAAAAGTTTTTAGTAATCTTTCCCAACTTTGGATTAGTTGTTGGAATAATTATTGAATTTATTTTAATTTATTGGTAGTGAAAGGTTCTTTGTCGTTATTAAATCATGAAAAAAGAAATTGAATATGTGTTTGACTAATACACTATTATATAGTTATCTAATTAACCTTAGAGAGCTAATGGTATGTCCTTGGGACCCTTTTATATCCCTAGTAGACATTACAGTGGTATAATATCTTTTGGTTCCAACACAACGTTGTTGGGCCTTCTATAGAGTTATAATCTTCTATATATGTGCATTTAGAGTTTATAAATGTTCTTAGTAAAATGAACTTAACCTCCCTTATGTTAATTGAATAATTATAAGCCTCATTTCATACATTAGTTTGAATGTATTTCTATTTCTTTTTAATTTCGAAGGTCAAAATTTTATGGATCGGTTAGTATATGTAATGTATTGGCATATATTAATTATATGTTGTAAGGTGTGATTGATATATATATATATATATATATGGGCTATATACTTTCTATTTCTTCTCTTGAGGAAATACTTTTATGTAGGGGATGCGTTGCCACTTGAAATATAGTGGTTACATCAATGAGTAACTCCTTGTCTATTTTTGGAGGAAATGAAGCACTTGTCTCTAATGGTTCATATTCTCTTTTATTTTATTAATTCGATTTATGGAGATGTAAGTCCTTGTCTATTTTCAGATCAAAATGAGCAACTTGTCTCTAATGGTTCATATTATCTTTTATTTTATTTATGGAGATGTATCTCATTTTCTATTTTTGAGGAAATAAACCACTTTTCCCTAATGTTTCATATTTTATTTATTTTTGTCTTTCACGAATTCTAGTTAAATTATGAGACTAGTTTTGGAAAAAAATAGATAGCTAGTTTTTGTAATTTGTGAGAAAATTGTTCAAGTAAACATTTATTTGGTACATATATTGCAGATATTATATCCCTCCATGTTATTTATATTATATGAATCTCAAATTTACAGTAGTGTTGGAGTGATCAAAACACCTCCCTATAGTGTTTTCTAACTTTTATTTGATTACTAGCGTACTGGTTGAGTTGTTTTATCTAGTTTAAATACTTGGGATGATAAGTGTTCATGAAAATTCCCGAATGAGATACTCAATATTAGATCTGATAATTACACATTAAATGTATGAATAAAAGTGTGAAACACTTCTAGATAATCCTTGGATTTTCTTATTGAAATTCTAGTTTAATTTCCAATCGCTAGTTCCTTCGAAAGAATTGTTTTTTAGATGGATTTATCACTTTACATGAGAAGTGTTTGATGAAATTTAGACATTATATTCACCTATTATAATACTTAAAATACATGGTATTTATAGTTTGAATGGATTGTGAGTGATTCTATGAATAGTCTATACATTTGTTTGACTTATTTCCTCAATTTCTAGTCAATTCAGAGGAGTAGATCTAGATAATTGGTTAATTAATAAAAGGGATGCTTGTGAGAATAAATATAAATCCATTTTACTATATGTTTCTTATTATACACTTCCCATGATATGCAATATTCATTACTTTCTTATTTTTTGCATTTGGGAACTAGAAACATAAACTAGCTTCAATTTGGTAAAAATTGGTAACTAGATTGTAGATTTAAATCTATGTTTCGTAATTTATGCAATGTATAGCCATATTATCTATTGTTAACATTTTATTTTTGTTGTAGGTTGCTACTTTTAAGGATTTATCCTTTATTTATGAATGGTTGATATTTCCTTATGTCGATTTGATTCAATTCCTTATGATAAATGTTAACTAGTTGAGTTGGAATTTGGTTGGAAAAATCATCGTTTACGTGAAAGGATATTACATGAAAATATACCTTTGTTTTACTGCAAATGTGTGCCTAAATATGTTTATAATGGCTGTAATTTCACATTTTGGTTCATTGTCATGGTTGTGTGTTGAATGTGTGCAAGACTAGCTATTTGTATTGAAGAACTAGTTAACTAGCTCATGTGGGATCATTTTCGTAATTATTATGTTTAATAAATTGGAAAATGGTATTTAGGCATGATTTACATGATATTAGGTATTAATTATTCATTGGACTTGATAAATAGTTATTAAATTATAAACAATTGAAATTATGTTAAGTATTGTCAATTGTGCGTTAAGTGTTGTTAAGTATTGTAATCAGAACACTAATTACTGGTTAATCATTATTAAGAGTAAATGGACTTTAGAGTTGGAATATGTTCTGATTTGGCTTGGAATGGATATGTGATGTCGTTCAAATGTGTTAGTAAGCTTTCCCAACTTTGGATTAGTTGTTGGAATAGTTATTGAATTTATTTTAATTTATTGGTAGTTAAATGTTTTTTGTCGTGATTAAATCATGACAAAAGAAATCAAATATTTGTTTGACTAATCCACTCTGATATAATTATCTAATTAGACTTAGGGAGCTAATGGTATGTATTTCGGACCTTTTATATCCTTATGAGAATTTACAGGTGGTATCCATCTTTTGGTTCCGACACTACGACTATTGAGCCTTCTACAAAGTTATAATATTCTACATATGTGCATTTAGAGTTTATAGATGTTCTTAGTAAAATAAAATTGACCTCCCTTATGTTAATTAAATAATTATAAGCCTCATTTAGGAGATTAGTTTGAATGTATTTCTATTTCTTTTTAATTTCAAAGGTCAAAATATTATGGATCTGTTAGTATTTGTAATGTATTAGCATAGATTAATTATATGTTGTAATGTGTGATATATNTCAAAGAGTAACTTGTCTATTTTTTGAGGAAATGAGCCACTTGTCTCTAATGTTTCCTATCTCTTTTATTCATTTATGGATATGTAAATCCTTGTCTATTTTTGGAGGAAATGAAACACTTGTCTCTAATGGTTCATATTCTCCTTTATTTTATTTATGTAGGTATATCTCCTTTTATATTTTTGGAGGAAATTAACCACTTGTCCCTAATGGTTCATATTTTATTTATTTTGTCTCATGAATTCTAGTTAAATTGTGTGACTAGTTTTGGAGAAAATTAGAAAGCTAGGTTTTGTAATTTGTGAGAAAATTGTTCAAGTAAACATTTATTTGGTACCTCTACTGGAGATATGATATTCCCGCATGTTATTTATATTATATGAATCTCAAATTTATAGTAGTGTTGGAATGATCAAAACACCTCCCTACAATGTTTTCTATATTTTATTCGATTACTAGCTTACTAGTTGAGTTGTTTTATCTAGTTTCAATACTTGGGATGATAAATGTTCATGAAAAATCCTGACTTCGGATTCTCAATATTATATCTAATAATTACACATGAAATGTATGAATAAAAGTGTGAAATACTTATAGATAGTCCTTGTATTTGCTTATTGAAATTCTAATTTAATTTTCAATCGCTAGTTCCTTCGAAAGAATTGTTTTTTAGAAGGATTTATGACTTTACATGAGAAGTGTTTGATGAAATTTAGACATGGTATTCAACTATGATAATACTTAAAATATAAGATATTTATAGTTTGAATGGCTTGTGAGTGATTCTATGAATAGTCTATACATTTGGCTGGCTTATTTCCTCAATTTCTAGTCAATTCAAAGGAGTAGATCTAGCTAATTGGTGAATTAATAATAGGGCTTATTATGAGAAGAAATATAGATCATTTTTACTATAGGTTACTTCTTATACACTTCCCATGAGATACAATATTCATTACTTTCTTATTTTTAGCATTTGGGAACTAGAAACATAAACTAGCTTCAATTTGGTGAAAATTGGTAACTGCTGTGTATATTTAAATCTATGTTTCGTAATTTATGGATTGTATAGCCATATGCTCTATTATTAACATTTTATTTGTGTTGAAGGTGTAATTTTAAGTATTTATCCTTTACTTTTGAATGCTTGAGTTTTGGTTATATCGATTTGATTCAATTCCTTGTGATAAATGTTAACTAGTTGAGTTGGAATTTGATTGAAAAAATCATCATTTATGTGAAATGATATTACCTAAAAATATAAATCTGTTTTACCATAAATTTGTTCATAAATATTTTTATAATGGATGTAAGGTCACTTTTTGTTTCATTGGCATGGTTGTGTGTCGAATGTGTGCAAGACTAGCTGTTTGTATTGAACAACTAGTTAACTAGCTCGTCTGGGATCATTTTCATAATTATTTTGTTTAATAAATTGGAAAATGGTATTTAGGCCCAATTTACATGATATTAGGTATTAATTATTCATTGGACTTGATAAATAGTGATTAAATTATAAACAAATGAAATTATGTTAAGTACTGCCAATTGTGTGTTAAGTGTCGTTAAGTATTGTAATCAAAACACTAATTATTGGTTAATCATGATTAAGAGTAAATAGACTTTATAGGTATAATTTGTGTCTGATTTGGCTTGGAACAAATATGTGATGTTGTTAAAATATGTTAGTAATCTTTCCCATCTTTGGATTAGTTGTTGGAATAGTTATTGAATTTATTTTAATTTATTGGTAGTTAAAGGTTTTTTGTCATGATTAAATCATGACAAAAGAAATTAAATATTTATTTGACTAATCCAATATGATATAATTATCTAATTAGACTTAGGGAGCTAATGGTATGTATTTGGGACCTTTTTATATCTATATGAGACATTACATGTGGTATCAAATTCTTTTAGTTCCAACACTATGACTGTTGAGCCTTCTACAAAGTTATAATATTCTATATATGTGAATTTAGAGTTTATAGATGTTCTTAGTAAAATTAACTTGACCTCCCTTATGTTAATTGAATAATTATAAGCCTCATTTAGGATATTAGTTTGAATGTATTTCTATTTGTGGTTTAGGAGATTAGTTTTAAGGATTTATCCTTTACTTTTAAATGCTTGAGTTTTGGTTATGTCGATTTGATTCAATTCCTTCTGATAATTGTTAACTAGTTGTTGGAGTCATTTACCCAACATGTTAGGATTATTAATCCTCCCTTGTCCAAATTTGGTCATATGTCTAAATCGGGAGTCATGTCTAAATCGGGAGTCCATCCAGTCTATTTATAGTCATTAACACCATTGAGTCCACTTGACCTAATTGGGGCACATGTTTCAGTTACTAAAGTGTGGGGAACACTAATTGAGGCTCACTGCCACTGATTGCACTTGATTGCATCAGTTTAGGAGCCTCCTATACCAATCCCTACAATATAGGAAGCCACTGGGAGTGCCAAAACCAACCAAGGTCAGTTCACTTCAGTTAATGACTAGTCAAGCTAAGTTAGGAGTCAGTTACATTCAGTTCTAGTCCTCTACATTCAATTAGCACTAGGTTTACTTGACTGAACACATGTGGGGTGCATTTCTCACCTACCACTGTCAGTTAACCTTAGTCAACACTGAATGTAACACTTGAGTTATGTTTTAGAGCTTTGATGAACTCCAGTTATGGTCTAGACAAGGTCAGTTAACTATTGAGTCCTTCGATAGTGATTTAGACAAGGTCTTGGTTACCTATAGTCAAGTAGAGTCTAATCAATTCGAACTTCCTCATGTGGATTCAAATTTCTTGTGGCTATTAAATCCATTGTACTTCATTGTAATTATCTATCTAATTACTCTTTGATTAATGAAAAGCATTCACAGCTGCAAGCCATTTTTGCAGTGTTTCATTCTTCAATAACTGAGTAAATTGTGTGATCTATCATGTGAGTTGTGTGTTTGTCCACAGTTCTATGTGCTCAATTTAATATGGTATCAGAGCCTCAGTGTAAAAGGCACTTCTTCTTCTCAGATCTCCTACTGGATCATTTTTTTGTTTTGTAGGTACAACTTCAAAATGATTTCATCTTTGATGAGACAAGGTCTCTGTCAGGTGTCTATTGGGCTCGGTAAAGAGTGTTTTAGTAAGATTAACTGGCTGAATAAAAGTGATGGAGATTTTGGAACATCCAGCACCATAAGCATCCTTGATCCAAAAATCTCGGCCTCCACTCTCTCTGATGAAGTTGTTCAAGATAAAGAAGAAGCAGAAGCTTCTACACAGTCAATTCGAATTGAAGACAGTCTCCATGGAGTGACTCCTTCTCCTGATGCTCCGGATGTTCATGAGATCTCTGATATCTCATTTTCTCATATTGCTGAAACAGAAGAAGACATTTGAATCTATAATATTGAAGAAAAATTCTGCTGCACTTCCATTTAAACATTCACCGATGATTTTCCTTTAAATTTTGTGCAAAATTTACTAGTAATTGCTTCCGAAAGTGAAGAGAAATTTGATTTTTCTCCCTCTAATGTTGCTACTGGTGTGAAACTATGTGATACCTTGGATATTTTGGAAGAAATATCAGATTACCAGAGTGATCCATTCGCTCCCCATGATCTATATTTTCCAGCAAATTCCTGCAGGATTGCATGCACCAAAATTCAGAATTTTGAAGAAGAAGAAAGCTGTGCATCCACCGTCTCGGTTAACCATTTATTTGAATCTGATATTAACCTTATTGGATCTGATATGATCTTATTTAGATCTGATCTGATATTTCTTGGTTTAATATATAAAATTCATAATCTTTCAGTACCACTTGTAGCTATTCTCATCAACGGTGTGAAGAAACAAGTACCACAAGTCTCCTACAAAACTGTTACTAGGGATTTGATTCCATTTCACAGTTTTGGATATGTTTTGAACCTATTTAGATATGATTTACTTTATTATATGATATTATTTGGTTCATATTTTAAAATCCAAAAGCCTTCAGTCATGCTTGTAGCTTCTCGAGCACCAATTCCGGTGTGAAAAATCAAGTACCGCACTTTCTCTTCAAAACTGCTGATGGGGATTTGGTGTTAGTTTCCTCATATGAGGTTGCTGATATTTTAGTATGTGATTCATTATCTATTTCAGAAGCTATATCAGACTATGGAGCTCAAGCATTCTCTCTCAACAGTCCCAGTGCTTCTCTACCATTGATCACATGCTCATCTCCTCACAGAACTAGTAAATAGGAAGATTTTCTGCATCCGCCTGGACACCTGCTCCTAACACTTGGGGCTGTTCTTACCATTCATGGCTTTCTGTTCATGGATGCAACATATCAGTTTCTTGAGTGTTCCTCACATTCTCTGAATTCTCAAGAACCGTTTCTCACTTTTCAGTTGACTTTAGTTGCTCTACATGGGTCCAGTCTTCATCCGGCAGCTGTCTATATTTCTGATTTAGTTGAGAATATCATTCTTATTCCAAAGAGGAAGATTCCTCCAGACATAATGATGGAGAGGTTCACATGCCAGGCCCCAGGATACCTATGCACAGAAGAACTAGATTGATCCTGATTCTACCTGCTTAATTAGAGGGGGGGATTTTTTCCCATGTGGTTTTTTCCCTAGCACCTTGTTTTTGAGCAGTTACTTTACTTTACTTGATGTAATGGGTGACCTATGGTCTTAGTTACCAGGGCCCACAGATTGTCCAAGTTAGCATTCAGGGGGGTGTGTTAGGATTATTAATCCTCCCTTGTCCAAATTTGGTCATATGTCTAAATCGGGAGTCCATCCAGTCTATTTATAGTCATTAACACCATTGAGTCCACTTGACCTAATTGGGGCACATGTTTCAGTTACTAAAGTGTGGGGAACACTAATTGAGGCTCACTGCCACTGATTGCACTTGATTGCATCGGTTTAGGAGCCTCCTAGACCAATCCCTACAATTTAGGAAGCCACTGGGAGTGCCAAAACCAACCAAGGTCAGTTCACTTCAGTTAATGACTAGTCAAGCTAAGTTAGGAGTCAGTTACATTCAGTTCTAGTCCTCTACATTTAGTTAGTGATAGGTTTAATTGATTGAACACATGTGGGGCGCATTTCTCACCTACCACTATCAGTTAACCTTAGTCAACAATGAATGTAACACTTGAGTTATGTTTTAGAGCTTCGATGAACTCCGGTTATGGTTTAGACAAGGTCAGTTAACTATTGAGTCCTCTGATAGTGATTTAGACAAGGTCTTGGTTACCTACAGTCAAGTAGAGTCTAATCAATTCGAAATCCCTCATGTGGATTCGAATTTCTTGTGGCTATTAAAGCCATTGTACTTCATTGTAATTATCTATCTAATTACTCTTTGATTAATGAAAAGCATTCACAGTTGCAAGCCATTTTTGCACTGTTTCATTCTTCAATAACTGAGTAAATTGTGTGATCTATCATGTGAGTTGTGTGTTTGTCCATAGATCTATGTGCTCAATTTAATACAACATGCACACTTAATTTGGTCAATTTGGCCTTGTTAAACCACTATCCTAAGTTTACTTAACTTAATCGGCATCAGATGAGCCTTCTATGACATCAGCATGAGCACACCCATGCCTACCTTCAATCAAGGAGGCCAACTAAGCCTTCCTCCTTCAATCAGGAGGCTAACTGGGATTCCTCCTTCAATCGGGGAGGCATTCTGGGGTGATTTGTGTGTCATAAATGCACCTAATTGCTAATTGATTGTTACAATCAGTTAATCTGAGTTGTGAAGGCATGTCCATTCATTTATTGATTATTTATTATTATTATTTATGAACTGGAGACAACTAGGGCACCTCCAACCACTTCTGAAGACTAGTTTGACTTCAGTTAACCTCATCGGGGTTCATTGGAGTTAATGATGTGCTACCACTTATTGATTGGCATGCAGTGACATGTGTCTGAGCTAATTTTAGTTAGACTCAGTCATCCATTTCACTCCAATACAGTTAGGACTCACTTGAGTCAATCATGGCTTGAACAGTGGGTTAACTAGGTGTGTTTAATGTGGATGGAATTCAGTTAAGCTACACCCATTCATTCAATTCGAATGACCTACTTGGGAATTCGAATTGTCTTGGCACTCATCCACCTTGAATGATCATTGTATTGTATTACTCATTCTTTATTGATTATACAGAGCCGCTACTCCTATTGCAGCACCATTACATCATTTTCATGCTTAATTGTCTGAAATATCTTATGATACTGTGTTTTAGTCCCTAGATTACTGTGTTTTAGTCCCTAGTTGAGTTGGAATTCGGTTGGAAAAATCATCATTTATGTGAACGGATATTACCTAAAAATATAAATTTGTTTTAATATAAATTTGTTCCTAAATATGTTTATAATTGCTGTAAGTTCACTTTTTGTTTCATTAGCATGGTTGTGTGTCGAATGTGTGCAAGACTAGCTATTTGTATTGAACAACTAGTTAACTAGCTCATGTGGGATCATTTTCGTAATTATTATGTTTAATAAATTGGAAAATGGTATTTAGGCCCAATTTACATGATATTCGGTATTAATTATTCATTGGACTTGATAAATAGTGATTAAATTATAAACAAATGAAATTATGTTAAGTACTCCCAATTGTGCGTTAAGTGTCGTTAAGTATTGTAATCAGAACACTAATTACTGGTTAATCGTGATTAAGAGTAAATGGACTTTAGAGTTGGAATATGTGTCTGATTTGGCTTGGAATGGATATGTGATGTTATTAAAATGTGTTAGTAATCTTTCCCAACTTTGGATTAGTTGTTCGAATAGTTATTGAATTTATTTTAATTAATTGGTAGTTAAAGGTTCTTTGTCGTGATTAAATCATGAAAAAATAAATTAAATATTTGTTTGTCTAATCCACTTTGATATAATTATCTAATTATACTTAGAGATATAATGGTATGCCCTTGGGACCCTTTGATATCCCTAGGATACTATAGAGGTGGTATCAAATCTTTTGGTTCCAACACTACGGTTGTTAGGCCTTCTACAAAGTTATAATCTTTTATATATGTGCATTTAGAGTTTATAAATGTGCGTAGTAAAATGAAATTAACCTCCCTTATGTTAATTGAATAATTATAAGTCTCATTTAAGAGATTATTTTGAATGCAATTCGATTTCTTTTTAATTTTGAATGTCAAAATATTATGGATCTGTTAGTATATGTAATGTATTAGCATAAATTAATTATATGTCGTAAGGTGTGATATATATATATATATTAATGGGATATATACTCCTTATTGCTTCCCTTGAGGAAATACTTTCACGTATGGGGATGTGTTGCCACTTGAAATAGAGTGGTTACATCAATGACTAACTTCTTGTATATTTTCGGAGGAAATGAGTCACTTGTCTCTAATGGTTCATATTCTCTTTTATTTTATTAATTTGATTTATAGAGATGTAAGTCCGTGTCTTTTTTTGGATGAAATGAGAAACTTGTGTCTAATGGTTCATATTTTCCTTTTATTTATTTATTTTATTGATGGAGATGTAACTCCTTGTCTATTTTTGTCTTGTCTATTTTTGTCTTTTGAAGAAATGACCCACTTGTTTTTAATGATTCGTATTCTCTTAATTTTATTTATTTTATGTGTGTAAGTAGATAATATATTAGTGTATGAT
>LPNX010382225.1:53182-65694 GCA_001517045.1 Pseudotsuga menziesii
GGGTGGTGGAAGCTATATAAGCTTTGGAATCAATGTCTTGAGGAACTTTTACCAAAAATGACAAAATGAAAGATGGAAAGATGGAGACTACAAATCGAAATGGGGGTTGAAGACTTGTGCGATTGTGAGTGGAGACTATGGCATGACGTGGAGTTTGAAACCAACTTGAAATGACCCCATCTTTATGAAATAAGAATTATCCCCTCTTTCAAAAGAATCCACATAATGTATAAAACGATTATGGGTGAAAAAATTGGTATAAGTGTAAAATAATATCTTTTTATTAAAATAAGACATCCTTTTTTAAGAAGGAAATTAATGTATAAAAAGATTCTGGGTGAAATAGGTATGAGTGTAAAATAATATATATGTGTGTCTATGTGTACATACGCGCACGTGCATATATTCTAATATGTATTTTATTATATGTAATAATTACATGTATGTAATATTTTGAATATATTATATATATAGTGGTGAACCTATGTAATGAAGTAAGTGTAAAATTCAAAAGTGTTTGGAGGTATCTGGAAGTGGTTGGAAATGTTTGGAGGTATTTGGAAGCGTTTTGAGCTTCTTGGGAGTAGTTGGAAGTGTTTATAAATATTTGGGAATATTAGAAAGTGTTTGGGAGTATTTGGGAGTATTAGGAGGTACAATGTGATCAATTGCATTATCTTAGTATATATGTTATAATGCATATCTAATATGATAGTATTGGGTTAAGTATTTTGTCTGCTATATATGTATGAATATTATTGTATAACATAATAATTATACAGGTGTGTAACATATAGGAAATATAGGTTATATGACTAATATGTTGTGTATATGATTAATAATAATACATATATGATTGAAGAATTATAATATGTATGTAGACAAAATTGACGTATGTATAGAAATAATACATAAAAATAGTAGGTGTGGTGTATGGTACGAGTGTATGATGTTTGAATGGTTGATGGATGTTGTTTGATACTATTGATTGTTATTGATTAACATTGGTTGATTAATGGTTGATACATGTATGATATTGCCATTAATATACATGTATGGATATTATTGGTTGTCCTTGGTTGTTATGGTTGATGTGTGTATTATTGATGAACGATGAATGATGTTGAGTGGATGATGTACGGATGATTTTGTTATTCATATGGTTGTATTGGTTGTTATTTTTCATTATTGGTTGATATTGGTATGATTGATGTGCTTGGGTGATGTTATTGAGAAACTACTCAATGCTTATTGGATGTGGGGTATATGTGATTGTTATAGATTAATGTATTATGATTTATGTATCTTGAATTGATTGGTGTATTCTACTTGGTGTATTTTATATGATGTATTCTGGATGATCTATTCTAGTTGATGTATTCTAGATGATGTATTATGGTTTATGTATTTTGATTGATTAGGCTGTGATTGATGTTTGTATGTGTAGTTGATGCATGTATGGTTGTCATTGTTTGATAGTATATGATCGATATAAGATTGATATATGGTCGAGGTATTATGAATGGATGTATTAAGGAACGATGCCTGTATGGATGATGTATAAATACTGGTCAATGTATGATTGATATTGGTTGATATTGATCACCATTAGTTGAAGTATAATGGATTTTTTAATTTCTCTAAAGAAGACTTATGCTTTGCGTTGAGATGAAAAGTAATATGTTTAACTACTAGTTGTTATGGACATTTTTGTTTCTTAGTTATATTGGAATTGTTGCATATAAGTTAGCTTTTCCTATTACATTAAAATGAAAAAAGTATTTAAGTGATATTTGTAACATTTATCTCTGTGATATTCATTAGAAAAGTATATTTATGTGTCTATTGAAAGGTATCGTAATAATAACTTGGTGATTATTTTGTATATCCTTGTTGAAAAGTAGGTACTAACTGTCTAACTAATTAGGTATGATGCAAGTAGTTTTGTTGAAGATATACTTCATGTATCCTTATATATTCAACATTAATAGTGTAGAATGTGACACAAGTACCTTTTTTAGGAAACAATCTAGGCGATCTTGTTGACAAAACATATATATCCTTGTGATATTTGCTAAAAGTATCTTGCTAGGGTATCCTCGTAGTATATCAAATACCTTTGTTGAAAGGCATGTTTGTAACATATCATAGTGATAGTTTATGAACCTTATTGGAAAAATATCATGGTGAATCTCATGCATCATTGTAGGAAACGTATTTGAGTTAAAAATCATGTAAACGCATCTTGATAAAGAATTTCATGTGATTGACTGATCTAAACACATTTCATGTATCTCAAATTCATTTCATGTATCTTGATGATAGATCAAATGCAATATGCATTTCATTATTTGTAGGTAAGGGATATGCATTTCATGCGATTGAATAGAATGCATTTCATGTATTTGTAGGTAAGGTGTATTCATTTCATGTGATTGACTAGAATGCATTTCACGAAGAAAGAGTATACACTTGATGCACTTCATGAAATTGATTGATATACCTTATTCATTTCATATGAATGAAATTTATTAGAATAAGATTCAAGTAGATGCATTTTAAGTATTTTGTTAAGCATATGTATTCCAAGTTCCTTGCATATACTGAAGTATTTCATGTAATTAATTAGAAATTTATTTTCTTGAAAGATGTATTTTATGAATCTTGTTGAACAATATATATGTTTACGGCTAACCATGTGTCTAATGGAAAGGTGAAAAATAAAAAGATTCCATGTTGAAGAAGCACCTCTATTTCAAATATCTTTGTTGAAGAATATGGTTTAGTTGTTGGGACTGAGTTCACGTGCTATCATGTTATTTTATTACATATATGTTCCATGGTGACTAATTTATGCTATATTTATGTTCATGTTTTAGTTGTTAAAGAATATCCTTATATCATGTATAAGGATATATATACACTTGATGTAGCTGAGAGGAAGACGTGGTCATTGAAAGAGATAGGAACCTACTTGCTTGAAGAAAGGGATCTTTCACAATATATTTGGGCAGAAGTAGTGAACTGTGCTTAGTATATTTAGAATAGGGTACCCCACAAGTCAGTGGTTAGGGTCACTCAGAGCACTCATGTGACATAAGCCTGATGTGTCACAATTGATGGTTTTTAGTTCTAAGGAATGGGCCAAAATTCCATCTCACAAAAGAAAATCTCTTCAACCCAAGAGTAGCAAATGCATTCTGCTGGGATATGTAGAATATGAAAAATATTACAAACTAATGGATATTGCAACCAGGAGATGCTTCATTGAAAGAAGTGTCCATTTCAATGAAGATCCATCGCAAGATATGCAACCAATTGAAGAGGAAGGTAGATCTGATCTTCCTACACCATTTGCACACGATGAATATCAGAACGATGTTTCTTCTAATGATTTAGATTCAGAATTCAAATATGAGGACCAAGTTGAATCATATATTGATGTTGAGTATGAAGATCAAGAAGATCCAAATCCAAATCCAACTCCTTATCTTTCTCCTCATCCTAAATGGGCTCAAAAACCCATTGAAGCTACTGAGAACATTGTTAGGGATCCATCTAACCAAAGAAGAACCAAATCTAATTATCAAGATGAGAACCTTGCACTATTTCATGGCATATCCACTTCTCCCATAGAGGTGCTACATGATGGTGGGGTATGATAGAATGTTCTACAAATAGGATTTCTATGATCCAAGATGGTAGGTTGTCATATATGAGGAATATGAGTCACTAGAGAAAAATTAGACATGGGATTTTGTATCTCTTCCTCTAGGGAGAAATATTGTCTAGTGCAAGTGGATATACAAAAAGAATGCATCAGATGGTTCTACAACCAATTACAAGGATTGGTTAGTTGCAAAAGGGTACTCTCAAGTTCATGTTTTGGACTATAATGAGACATTCACTCAAGTTGCAATAATGGGTTCAATCAAGATGGTTTTTTCTATTGCAGCTTCGAAATAGTGGGAGGTACATCACATGGATGTCAAAGGTGCCTTCCTACATGATGACTTGCAAGAAGAGATCTACATGAAACAAACCAATGGGTACACTGATGATCCTTCCTTGGTATGTAGGATGAGGAAATAATTGTATGGGCTCAAGAAATCCCCCATGGAATGGTCTTCCAAAATGAAATCTTTCTTACTGTCGCATAGATTCGAAAGGTGCAAGTGTGACTACAATGTCTATATGAAGAAGAAAGGAAGTTGCTTACTGTTGATTGTATTATATGTGGATGAACTGTTCATCACCAGTTGTTCATCTACTAGATTGAGGAACATCAAGTCATCTTTGAGCAAATATTTCCCCATGACAGATATAGGGATAGTGAGATAATTTATTCGCCTTGAAGTAAATAAAAAAGATTCAGGGATCATTGTTTCATAGTCCAGATATGTAGCTGACTTGCTCAAAATATTCCACATGATTGATTGCAAAGCAATAACATTTATGTTCCTTTCTAGAATCATATTGGAAGAAGGTGGTTATACTCCCTTGGTTGATAACACACTATACAGACAACTGTTTGGTAGCTTATTGTACTTGAAACATTTGAGATCATATATGTCTTGTGTTTTTAGTGTCGTTGCAAGGTACATGAAGGAACTACATGAGTTGCATTAGAAGGTAGAAAAGATAATATTGCAGTATGTGCAGGGCACTAGAGACTTTGGGATTCACTATTTTGCTGGTGCTCAGTTAGATCTGGTTGGTTTTAATAATTCATATTGGCTTGGATATAGTACGTACTGAAAATATACATCAGAATTTGTGTCCATATTGGGATCATGAGTCATGACCAATTTGTTGTTCAAGCAAAAAAAAATCATCTCTTGCACTCTCTTCAGCTGAAACAAAGTAAAGGGGGGCTATGAATTTTTCCAATTAGGAAGTTTGGTTACATGGAATTTCGATAGAGTTTGGCATTCACACTTCTAATTCAGTAGACCTTTTCTATGATAATCAAAGTGAAATTAATATTTCTAGTGATATAAAACTAATCCAATGAGCCAAACAAATAGAGGTTCACATGCACTATATCAGGGAACTAGTGCACAACAAGACCATCACACCACCTTACTTCCCTACAGAGGAGTGAATTGCAGGCATTTTCAAAAAGTAATTCACTTAGAAGATATTTGTCTATCTTGTATCTCTACTTGGTGTGAAGGTTGATTGAGTTCCCTGCCTATCCATTTCGAGGGGATTTTTTTCCCATGAGTTTTTATTTATTTCATTAGTTTCATGAGTAGATATTTTTTCATTATTATTGTATGGGTGACCTTTGGTCTAAGTTGTTGAGTCCCAGGTTGTCCAAGTTTTGATTAAGGGGGGGTGTTAGGATTATTTAATAATCCTCCATTGTCCTCCTTATTCATTTTGTCATTTTCCTAGTTTAGGATGATGTTGTAGACCACATAGTAGTGTAATGAAGATGTTATTTGGCTCCCACTATCCACTCTATGCACCCACATTCATGATTTTAGGACCTCCAGATACCAATCCTTATATTTTAGGATCCCACTCAGAATTTTGGAAGTCCCACCTTCAGTTCACATTCACCTAAGTGGAGTTAAGCTCTGATGGCCATTTTTCAGTTATCCAAGTCTCCTAATGCACCTCTTTTGCATGGTATTTTCATGATTTAATGATAAAGGAGCCCATGCACGCCTACCAACTCAGTTAATCGATTGCTAACTGATTTATTTGTTTGGAGTTGCACTAGAGAAGTCTACAATGGTGATATTTCCTATGCTAGTCATGTCTATAGTCAAGGATTCAAATCCTCCTAGGTAATTCAAGTTTTATCCATTTTATTTGTATTTTTCATACACACATTAATGATAAATGTTACCAGTTATTGATTCCATTTGCTGTTTCTCCCATGATTAATTTCACCGTACATTTTGACAATTTTTTGCATTATAATTCAGCTTTTTCTTAATTCTTTCACTATAAGGTATTCTCCATCTGAATGATCTCTTGTGGTTCATAATTTCAAACGTATCCAATCAAAATGTGTATACATTTGGATATGAGTTATGATAAAACACATTGAGATGAAGTTTTACTTCATCAAATTCATGGTCATATAAAGTGAAAATTCAGTACATAGATACTGATGAGAAGATTGCAAATATGCAGACAACTCACTGTCAGTGATGAAGTTGAGATACTTTCGAGATAAGATTAGTAAGGAAGAAAATGCATGATAAAGAAGAGAATGTCTCCCTTGTTGAGAGGGACTGTTTTTTGTACAACGTTAGGAGTCATTCTCCAGACTTGTCTTGTATCAAGTCCCATCTATATCCTCTTGTGTTGAGGTGGGATACTAGTACTATAGCATTTTTTTGTATCAAGGCTGGTCTTGTGTTGTAAAAATATTGTAGAATTGCATTGTATCAAGTTTGGACTTGTATTGTATAAAGTCAATGATTCTTATATACACTACCCTATGAGACAGGTCTCCATTGTGGAGGTATAATGGTTTACGTGTTAAAGCAGTGATATTATGTGATCTATTACTAACCATGGTCATTCGAGATGGATAAATATATTAAGTATCCTATGGAGACTAATCACTTCTAGAGTGAATTACTTAAGCATATAACTATATGGCATGGGATAATATGATATGATCATCAGTATGTGTGACAATTCTTCTCAGTATAATATGATAAGATGGCCAAACAATAAATACACATGTGAACCATGCAATAAATGATAAATGATAAAGAGATAAGAATAGAGAGAGAGAGAGAGAGAAAGTGGGAGAAACCTCATGTAATAAATAATGAAAATGCAGGATATAACAGAAATAACAGAACACATAAGGAATTTTATTAATCGCAGGACACTTCAAGGGGGAAACCTCCTTTGAGAAATATCAATACAAATAAATTGTGGATACCTTCATTGGACTCAACACATACTTATATACTAAGCCTAATATAAACAACTATTACTTCCCATGAATGTGGGATAATACAATATACTCACGAGATGACTTACAAAGCATATGATTCCAACACAGTATACTAACAAAGTAAAGAGAAGGGTTGACATGGGTTTCTAAAATCCCCTCCCTCTTACAAAAGATTTGTCCTTAAATCTTTAGATGTGGAAATTGTTGTTGAATATGAAGGATTGGTTCCCATGTAGTATCCTCTTGTTTCATGTCGTTCCACTAAATTAATACCTCTATGATGGATCGAGAGTGAATCTCATGAGTGCGCCTATTGATGATGGCCTCTAGACCCAAAATGATGAATCCTTCATTATCCAGTTCTGGTAAAATAGTTTGTGCTCTGATGTTGGTGCCAACAAATTTATTAATACAAGAGACATGAAATACTGGGTGACTGCGAGAAGGAGGAGAAAGTTCCAATTTATAAGCAATAGACCCAATATTTTGAAGAACCTTATATGGGCCATAGAAATTTGAGTCCAAATTATGATGCCCTTTTAGCTTTAGGGAGGATTTAATGTAAGGATGTATATGAAGAAAAACCATATCACTGACTTGAAAAGTGCACTCAAAATGGTGCTGATCAACTTTTTGTTTCATGCGTTTTATTTCCATGTGAAGATTCTCCAGCAAAATGTGAAGAATATGATATCGATTTCAGAGAACTATGTCAACTTCCTAAACTGGTAAACTGCTAGGGGTGTATGGAAGGAGCATTGGAGTTGCTTGACCATAGAATGCTTCATATGGAGTAATTTTAGATGCAGTGTGGTAAAAGGTATTGTACCATCATTTAGCGAGAGGGAGCCAATTTTCCCACTGATATTGTTTCTCATAGGTGAAGCAATGAAGATAACTATACAAATATTTGTTGATAACTTCACCCTGGCCATTAGTTTGTGGGAGATACCCCGAGCTCATCTTCAGTTTGGTGATAGTGTGGAGAAATAATTATGTCCAAAAATGACTTATGAAAGTTGCATCACAATTTGAGACAATGGAAGAAGGGATTCCATGAAGACGAAATATTTGATCCATGAAAATTTATGTAACTGAGGAGGCTATATATGGATGTCTGAGGGAAAAAATGACTATATTTAGAAAGGTTATAAACCACAACCAAGATAGCTATCTTCCCTCCATATTTAGGGATCCCTTCAATGAAATCCATTAAAATATCTATCGAAATTCAAATTCATGTAGGGATGGGAAAGTGCTGGAGAAATCTAGTAAGCAGTGTCGATTCACCCATGTGGAATAGGAAATTATCACATTCAACCACCATCTATTGAATTTCCCTTTTCATTCCCTTGCAAAATAATCTATAACATACCCATTCATACGTTTTGAGGAAGCCAGAGTGTCCTACCAATGGAGAAGCATGGACTTCATACAATACAACCTGTTGAATATATGTGCTTTGAGGAAGCACCAAACAACCCTTGTATCTCATAGAAGAACCAAACCAAGAGTAATGCAGTACAACAAAAGGGTTATTGTACAACCGTTGAATGATTTCAGATAATGAAGTGTCATTGAAATATCCTTGCTGAACATATTGCAACCAATTTGGAATAGGCATAGAAATAGTTGAAAGAGAAACATGGTCATCAAATATGCAGAAAGATATTTTAGGGATACCATCCTCATGAACCCAAATTTGGTGATAGCCAGAGTGAAGATAGTTATATTTTTATCAATTTGACATTATGGTCTTAGGATCTTATCTGAGAGAATAACATGCACAACAATCAATCACAAGAGACAATAGACACAAAGATTATCCTCGAGGAAACCATAAAGGAAAAACCCCGCAACTTCCTCAGAGATAGAATGAGCACCAATGGCAGCAGTAAAACCCAAAGACAGAAATATGATCTCCAACAATTGTTCTCTCTCTTGGGTGAGTGAGCTTATTCTCTATCACCTATGCGCTATAGATGGGTGAGTGTGTGTGTCAAATACAGAGGCTCACTCTCTATTTATACTAGTTTTTGACTTGACAATTACTTACCAGTGCCGAATTCACTAGGATATTCTAATAACCCTAGTGCCCCTCAAATGTGGGGAATTTTACCCCCTCGATCAACAATGAGGTTTAACCTCAACTCAATTGTGGGGACTATTTCCTTGACATACAATGAATGTTTAACCTAAATGAATTTACATGACTCTATTATATTAATGACTCTCCCAATAGGAACATCGGGGTACAATGAAATACAAATGATTCTCCCGGTAGGAACATCGAGGTACAATATAAGATATACAACTGAATACATTATGAAATTACAAATACATTAACACTCCCTCTTAAATAGGAAGGTATTCTATTGACACAATTCATCAACATAAGTCTTCTTCTCTGGATCATCATCAAAGTTGGATCATCACTGGATCATCATCAAAGTTGGATCATTATTGGATCGTCATCAAAGATAGATTGTCATTGGATTATCATCAAAGCTGGATCATTATTGGATCATCATCAAAGCTGGATCATTACTGGATCATCATCAAAGATGGATCATCACTCAATTCTCATCAAAGCTGGATCATTACTGGATCATCATCAAAGTTGGATCATCGTTGGATCATCATCATCATCACTGCTTACGCTATCCCGATCAAATGGTGTTATCTCTCAATTCTTCTCATCACAAGAATTTCTACAGAGCCAGCCCTTTTTCATGTTGGTTGTAGGCCTAACATCCATGTAGGTCTTCATCAACAAAGCCAACCCTTTTTCATGTTGGATGTACCTCTACAAAGCCAGTCCTTTTTCATACTGGATGTAGGCCTCTACAGAGCCATTCTTTTTTCATATTGGATGTACCTCTATAGAGCTAGTCCTTTTTCATAATGGATGTAGGTCTCTATAGAGCCAGTCCTTTTTCATACTGGATGTAGGCCACTATAGAACCAACCCTTTTTCATGCTAGATGTACTTCTATAGAGCTAGCCCTTTTTCATGCTGGATGTAGGTCTCTACAGAGCCAACCCTTTTTCATGTTGGATGTAGGTCTCTATAGAGCCAGTCCTTTTTCATACTAGATGTAGGCCATTATAGAGCTAGCCCTTTTTCATGCTAGATGTACTTCTATAGAGCCAACCCTTTTTCATGTTGCATGTAGGTCTCTATAGAGCCAGTCCTTTTTCATACTAGATGTAGGCCATGCCCTTTGCAGCGTCTTCCGCTATAGAGCTGGTCCTTTTTCATACTGAATGTAGATCTCAACACTTATATCTCACCATGGGAGGAACCAATCCTACCACCATGTGAGAAGGGCATAGCACTTATATCTGACCATGGGAGGTGTTAACACCCAAAAATGGTTAACTACCTCATCTACCCCACTACGTGGCTCATTTGTCCATTTACCTACCATATTCCCTGAAAATCCCACTAAAAAGNGACCCCTCATTCATTATTGAGGTTATGTACTTTTCAGTCCTTGCAGGTGGTTCGAGATCGGTGTCCCGGACTTCAGTTGCTTCCTTCTCTTCTCCACACCCCAACACAAACCAAATATGACTCATGATGTCCATCGTCCATACGATGAGCTCCTGCCCTCGCACATCAGGGGGCAATCTGTTAACACCCAAAAATGGTTAACTACCTCATCTACCCCACTACGTGGCTCATTTGTCCATTTACCTACCATATTCCCTGAAAATCCCACTAAAAAGCCTCCAAAAAGCCTAAAATGCCTCTAAAAGGCCATAAAATCATCTAAAAAGCCTCCAAAAGGCTTAAAATGCCTCCAAAAGGCCAAAAAACCCCTTTTTTCCTCCAAAAATGTCCAAAATTCCTCTAAAAATAGCAAAAATCCCCAAAAGGGAAGAAAAAATATAAAATAATGAGGAAAAGGAGGAAAAAACCCTAAACAAGCTGCCCTAAACCATATGGTTTCCAAAACCATGGCCCAGCACTCCACCACTAAAAAACTATAAATAAGTGGTGGAGACCCCTCATTTCACATCCACAGTCAAAAGCATCCTGCCTCTGCCAAAATTATTCTCGAAACCCTAGCTTACCATCAAGCCATTTTCACCACTGAGAACCTTTTTGGCCCATTTCCACCACCGGAAAAGGAAAGGAAGCAGCTTGGAGCTCGGAGCCACCGACATCGGACCAGCGCAACGGACTCCACCAACTTCCTCATCGGAGGTAACATAAATAAAAAACACCATTACACATTTTCTTACTGTTTTTGCTTTACGTTATTTACTTTTTCTGCTTTAGTTTAGTTTATTTTTATTTACATTATTGAACTGCTACTAAGGAATCCAGATTCCTTAGTAGGTGCTCATTAGCACAAGCTAGGGTGAAAACCCTAGCTACAGGAGGCCTCGCTTACTACCATGTTAGAAAGGCACAACACTTACATCTGGCCATGGGAGGCCCCACCTACCACCATGTCAGAAAGGCACAACACTTACATCTGACCATGGGAGGCCCTTCCTACCACCATGTCAGAAGGGAACAACACTTACATCTGAGCATGGGAGGAACCAATCCTACCACCATGTCAGAAAGGCTCACAGACTCATCACTTCCCCTTGGAAGGAACCTCAATTTGGAGAACACCAAGATTCTCCCCGAAGTACTCAAACTTCAATCTGGACATTTCTAGCATAGAATCACATCAGGGTTGATTCCATCCAAGGATAACCTACAAGATTCACCAGGACTGATTACATCAGAGGACAACCTACAAGACTATTTACGTCTGAGAAACCTACGAGCCTCGCTAGCATTTTATGCTCAAACAACCTGTCTCACCAGCTATGCTAGAACTCCCTCTTTCGAGAGATCTAGATCTGGATCACATATTGGAGCTTCACTGCTCCTCTCTGCATCATACAAAAATGCAAGTCATATCAATCAAATCAAATAGTATTTTTCAGTAAGAAACATAGTACCTCCCAAATAGCCAATCAAGTGGTAACATATTTTTCCTTGACTATACTTAGCACCATGCAGGACAACTTCCTACTAAACCATCACACCTAATGTCATATTGAAGTAGCACCCCAAATTTATCTTCCTATCAATGGCATTGCCTGTCCAATTCGAATCCACATAACCTTCTATGTTAATCTTCTGATTCACCTCATACTTGATCCCATAATCAACTATACCCTTCAGGTACCTTATAATATGCTTTGCAGCAATCTGGTGAACATGTCTCAATGTGATCAAAACAAAGAAAATATTTGGTCTTGTATTCATCAGGTACATCAAGGAACAAATCATCTAACGATACATCATGGCATTAACCATCTATGATGAAGTATCACTCAATAGATTCAGGTTCGATGCCATAGGTGTGGTCATGGTCTTGCAGTCCATAATCTCAAACCTCTTCAGAATCTGTACTATATACTTCCCTTGTCTTAGGGAGATTCCATCTGCATTCTACCACACCTCCATGCCTAGTGTTTGTGCCAGAAATTGTTCCTAAGGCTAGGGGAACAAGCCAACACAATCTCAAGAGTAAATTCAATTCAAACTAGGGTTTAGGGTTTTTGTTTT
>LPNX010382230.1:3149-58456 GCA_001517045.1 Pseudotsuga menziesii
TCTTCAAGGCTTCTAGCAACAAATGCTCTTCTTTTCCTCTTCCTCCTTCAAAGTTTTCTAAAATCAGTCTGGTTACTTGTTTGCAGCTTTACAATTATTTAGATCTATCAAATTCAGAGTTTATTTTACATAGATCTTTTGCCTTAAAGCTCATAAACTAGATCTCATTCCTTAAAGAGAATTTACAAGCATTCTAGATCTAGTTTTAGGGAAAATTGTCATTTTTCAAGGCTGTGAAAGTAGATCTAAAGCTTGTTGAATGCATGGTTGTTTCCTTAGAATCTAAAAAGTTATATTCAGAAATTTAAGTGTTTCATATTGGTTGCCCCCAAAGCAGGCCAAGATCCCAAGGAAAGCTTGCTTTCCTTTGTTATTTTTCCGCTTCTTTAAAAATTAGTTTTAATTTAGAATTTTTGGAAATATTTAACTATGATAAGATTGCTGGTTTTTAGCAAGTGTAATAGAAAAGAGGAGGAGGCACTGTCCAAAAAGCATTTTTGGACCATTCGAAACCCTCGGGGGGTCTCCATCTTCCCAAAATTTCAAATTTTTGCAATTTGTAAACCTTTGGCCTCATTCCATATAAGGACCGAGTGGATTAATTTCAATTTGCTGATATTGTAATTTCTGCTAATAAAAATAAAAATCTCTTCGAATAGGATCTTTCGATCCTGTTCACCATCCCCCCTAGGGGGATTTGCATCCGTGTCTTTTTTTACATTTTTGTTTATCTTTTTTCAATCTAGTGTAGTTCTAATCTGCAGGGTAGTATACCTTGACTCATATTAATTTTCATATTCCATATCTGGTGGTTTCAAAGTAATTTTAATACTTACCCCACGAGACTCCTTTTGAGCCAAAAGGTGAAGAAAAGGTTGTGGTAGTCTAATTAGAAAATTGTGGTTTTCTTATCTGTTTATGCTTCATCTGCTATCATCATTTGTTATAGTAATCATAATAAAATTGACCCCTCCTTGATTCCCCGATTGAGGTCCACTTGGACCGAAAGAGGTTCTTGGAGGGTTTTCTTTTTAATAAGAACACCTCTTTTAAAATTTACTAAAAACAACAAAGGCTCCAGTGTGTATGTTCTGTACTTGGCTACGGTTTTTCCAATTAGTCATGCTGCATCAAAAGAACTTGAGTGACTAGATTAATTAGTCTTCACCTACCAAATCGACAAACCATCAGGTGAAAATCCAATGCCTCGAATGAACTGTAAACAGTGGAAAAATGCCTAAAGGAGTGGGAACAACTGGAAAGTGACCTCGAGGCGCCGATCTCTATCACACCCTGATAGGTGCGTTATGAACAAGAGTCTTTGAGAGTCTATTCCATCCCACGAACACCTTGTGGGTAGCCGTGAAAGTTCACTTTTGGACATACTCCAAGTACCCCTTGGGTATATCTGGAGTCCCCTTTTCGCCTAATTTAATTCATTCACATTCCACATTATTTTAAAATCTACCAAGAGACATTTGTAAAACATTATTTCAAGCGTATGCAAGCACATTATTTTCTTTGATGTCTCCATTTAAGGCACTGGTGATTTATTTGATCATTTCTTTCGATTATATATATATTGAGTGTCATTTTAGTGCTTATTTGCTTTAAATCTTGCATCTTGTTATCTTTTGTTTCCACTGGTTAATTTCAAACAACTCCTAAGCAACTTAATCAATATAACACCCTCACACTAAGTAATTAGCCTTAGTAATTTAATAGGGTCTACCCCCCTTGGCTTTGTTAGGAGTTAGCATGAATGGAGGAGTCAAGAACAAGGTGACAGCCTTGAATCGAGACTTTCCCCCAAGGACACATCGAGTGGCTTGAATATTTCTACCACGTAACCCAGGTGTGTGAAAGGTGGCAACACTTTTTGGTGCCGTTGCTGGGGACAAATCTTTTTATTCCCGTAGTATGAATTTTTGTTATTCCTTTTTTTCTTTTTCTTTGTTTGATAAATGGCTTAGAGTAGATCTTTAATTTTCATTTGGCGACTCCACTGACTTTTTTCAGTTTTTATTTTTACAAAGAAAAAAAAAGTAATTTTTGTGAGAGTTCTTAAATGTATATTTTAAATCTCACATGGCGACTCCATTGAAGGGATAAAAACCTTGTTGTCTCATAAACTTGTGAAATTTTGTTATGTGTAGATGAGCCCATGCGACATATTAAAACCTTTAAAGATCATCACTTGACAGCTCCACCTATTCAGTACAAGGTTCAATGGTTATATCAAATGCATACTATTAATTTTTGATATGGATGAATTAAGGGAGCAGTATGGTGCCCATATAACCAGACTTTTTCAGCCTATCGATTTCTCAAACATCCCAGGTTTTCCTAACTGTTGTGATGGTGTGGGGGATGCATATAAATGGCTTCCAATATTTCATGGAAATTATGGTGATTTGGCCATCTGGCATGTCAAATCTTTCATTTAGTTGATGGATGACTCCTATGTGCTTCATGAAGACAATATGATGGAAATGTTTGCTGGTAATTTTCAGGGTGAGGCATGTTGTTGGTTCTACCAGGGCCTTCCTAATAAATGTATAACCTCATTTCCAAGCTTCATTTGGATGTTTTTAGAGCAGTGGCATGATGGTAGGGGTAGTATGAATGGTTTGAAAAGTTCCTTGAAAAGATATTTACCTTCTACCTATCTGGGATAGAGTATCACATGGAAACATATGATGGACCTTTTGCCATGATACAAAGTATTGAAGACTTGGAATCACTTCTTGAACATTTAAGTGAAGAGGAGATCCATGATACTCCCATCAAAGAGCATCCTAGTAGTTATTTAAGAAAGGAAGCAATTAAGCATCTTTTTAAAGAATATAAGGTATCTCTCATTACACAACAAGATTCTGAAGATGGGAACATCCATGACAATCATGTTGAAGAGCTTCACAAGGAACCCATGATTGAACACATTGTTGAAGACTCTCCTCATGTCACCATAATTGAAAACATTGAATATTTGAGATTTTCTCAAGATTGTTGCAATGCTTGTCCAGAAAACCCTCATGAGGAAAACATTACATAGATCGACACTTATGAAGAAGTTTATGATGTGTATGATGATACTCCTCTATGTTCATCACTTAGGGATGAAGTTTTGGAAAGTTTAAATTCTCATAATATCTTTGAAACCAAAACTTTGAAGGATGATTATTATGAGGAGGAGGAGGGTAGTGATATCTCAAGATGTGATACCAGCAAGGAAGACTCTCTCATATCCAACATAAATGGGAGTGATGACTATTGGAATTTCATAGATAACCCAACTTGTGAAAATATTATTGAGAACCCCATCCATTATATGTCCAGCAAGGGGAGTGTCTATTCAAAAATTTGTGGAAGTCCAATCTATGATACATCCGTAGAGGGGAGCATGGATCTAGATACCTGGGAAAATCTTAGTATGGAAGAGGAGCATTCAGAATTTTCACGTGGTCATTCAGAGTCATATCATGCATAGCCGCACAAGGGTATCAGTAATGAAGACATTGAGAAGAATTGTTGGGAAAAGTTAGATGTGATGCAGTCAGTGGAATATCAATCTCAGACAACTTCTTCACATGTAGAGGTTCCTTATGATTTAGAGAAGCTTGGTGCTTATACAATGAGTCATCATTCGGTAAGCCTTGATGATCAGTATGATGATATAGTCAATCTACCTCATCATGCTGATTGGTATATCAGTCCTATCCAGTCATGGATAGAAGCAACCTGCATGAGCACATACCAGTTTGGGAAGAACGTTAATGACTTTACTCATGCCTATGATTTCCCATCCAACCTGCCCATTTTGGATCATCACGCAGGTTTACATTTTCTAAATAAAGTATCCTACTTTGGCTGGTAACCAAAGACAAGGATTTTTTTTTTTTTTATGTTAATAAAATTCTTAGGTAGTTACATTGGATTTCTGATTACACTTAACCCTTTTTATATCATGCTTAGAGTAGGAAAATAAGCTCCTTGAAAAACAACATTTACTTTCCGCATTTTTGTTTTGTACTTAGCTATACTAAAACATTTTTTCATTAGTTAGTTACATTTATTTTGTTTAAATAAATCAGTTTAATGGTTAATTTGGTTTTTATGTAAAGCTTGTGCTACTGAGGTTTTCTTGTCAAGTTGAGATGTTTTTACAGGGTGTATAAACTAGAGATTCTGGTGTTCTCGTATCCTCTCCTTGCCCTATGACCAGATCGAGCACACATCCCACAGTTGGAGCCAGAATGTTACCACCTAAGTTGTACTTAGTGGTTTTTTATCAAGTGAGCCTGGTGAACCAGACAAAGATTTTTTGTTCGGACTTCAGAAGACCTTCGGAAGTGCTTCTAGGAAGTGCTTGTTGTATTATATCACATGTTCATATCCCATGGGGGAATTGTAATAAATGTTCTAGCATGATAGTGTCTGTTAAAGAATTGGTCTCTTAGACTTTATTTGTCAATCCGATCAGCCCAAGGTGTTTTTCCCCTTGGTTATTATTGGTTGTTGAATAAACGACTGATAATTTCTGAGTTTTTCACCCAATCCCTCCAAAGTTGGAGTGGTCGGCTTGGAATTTAGGCCTATTGAGGTTATTATAGTCTATGTATCATTGTATAAACATGATAGGCCTATTGAGGTTATTAGAGTCTATTTGTCAATTCGATTCAACATGTTTTATAAGTTTATATGCATGTTATTCTAAAATCTCTATGTATGTATTAATCGGATCTCACAAGTATTTTGGCAAGTATTTGGATTTAGTTGCAAGTTCCTAGCTTGGATAGGATGCTGATCTAGTTTTCTTCTTCACTCTCTCCAAAATCATTCAAAGGCATAGTCCCTCCACATTCCACCGGAAAGCTCCACGGTTGATCTTCAAGGCTTCCAGCAACAAATGCTCTTCTTTTCCTCTTCCTCCTTCAAATTTTTATAAAACCTGTCCGGTTACTTATTTGCAGCTTTAAAATTGTTTAGATATATCAAATTCATAGTTTATTTTACATAGATCTTGCTTCCTTAAAGCTCATAAACTAGATCTCATTCCTAAAGAAAATTTACAAGCATTCTAGATCTAGTTTTAGGGAAAATTGTCATTTTTCAAGGCTGTGAAAGTAGATCTAAAGCTTGTTAAATGCATGGTTGTTTCCTTTGAATTTAAAAGGTTATATTCAGCAATTTAAGTGATTCATATTGGCTGCCCCTAAAGTAGGCCAATATCCCAAGGAAAGATTACTTTCCTTGGTTCTTTTTTCGCTTCTTTAAAAACTAGTTTTAACTTAGAGTTTTTGGGTAAAACGTTTGTTCATCCAAAGTACTTTTGGGCATATTTAACTATGATAAGCTTGCTGTTTTTAGCAGGTTTAACAGAAAAGAGGAGGAGGCACTGTCCGAAAAGCATTTTTGGACCATTCGAAACCCTCCAGTGGGTTTCCGTCTTCCCAAAATTTCATTTTTTGCAATTTGTAAACCTTTGGCCTCATTCCATATAAGGACCAAGTGGAATAATTTCAGTTTGCTGATATTGTAATTGCTGCTAATAAAAAGAAAAATATCTTCAAATAGGCTCTTTCGAGCCTGTTCACCATCCCCCCTAGGGGTATTTGTGTTTGTGTCATTTTTTACTTTTTGTTTATCTTTTTTCAATCTAGTGTAGTTCTAATCTGCAGGGTAGTATAATTTGACTTATAATAATTGTCATATTCCATATCTGGTGGTTTCAAAGTAATTTTAATACTTACCCCACGAGTCTCCTTTTGAGTCGAAAGGTGAAGAAAGGGTCGTGGTAGTCTAATTAGAAAATTGTGATTTTCTTATCTGTTTATGCTTCATCTGCTATCATGATTTGTTATAGTAATCATAATAAAATCAACCCCTCCTTGATTCCCCGATTGAGCTCCACTTGGACCGAAAGAGGATCCTAGAGGGTTTTCTTTTTAATAAGAACACCTCTTTTCAAATTTACTAAAAACAACAAAGGCTCCAATGTGTATGCTCTGTACTTGGCTGTGGTTCATCTGATCAGTCAAGCTACATCAAAAGCACTTGAGTGACTAGATTAATTAGTCTTCACCTCCCAAATTGACAAACCATCATGTGAAAATCCAATGCCTTGAATGAACTATAAACGGTGGCAAAATACCCAAAGGAGTGGGAACAACTGGAAAGTGACCTTGAGGCATCGATCTCTGTCACACCCTGATGGGTGTGTTACAAACAATAGTCTCTGAGACTCCGTTCCAGCCCACAAACACCTTGCGGGTAGCCATGAAAGTTCACTTTTGGACATACTCCAAGTACCCCTCAGGTATATATGGAGTCCCCTTTTCGCCTAATTTAATTCATTCACATTCCACATTAATTTAAAATCTACCAAGAGACATTTGCAAAACATTCTTTCAAGTGCATGGAAGCACATTATTTTCTCTGTTGACTCCATTTAAGGCATTGGTTATTTATTTGATCATTTCTTTCGATTATATATATATATTGAGTGTCATTACTATGCTTATTTGCTTTAATTCTTGCATCTTGTTATCTTTTGTTTCCACTGGTTAATTTCAAACAACTCCTAAACAACTTAATCAATATAAAACCATCACACTAAGTAATTAGCCTTAGTAATTTAATAGGGTCTACCCCCCTTGGCTTTGTTAGGAGTTATCCTAAACGGAGGAGTCAAGAACAAGGTGACAACCTTGAATCGAGACTTGCCCCCAAGGACACACCGAGTGGCTTGAAGATTTCTACCACATAACTCAAGTGTGTGAAAGGCGGCAACAATCTCTATGCGATGGTTTACTGACACGTTGGTAGACGTCGCAGCTCCCTGCATATTCTATGGCATCATTATTGAACGTAGGCCACCATATCCTAGCGTGCAACACCTTTCGCGTAGTAGCCCTTCCTCCATAGTGACCTCCCGTTATTCTTGCATGTGCCTCTTCTATAACAGGTCCCTGCTCATGTAGTAAGATACACCATTGCAAGATTTCATCTAACCCAAACTTATATAACATCCCAGCATTCAGCTAGAAATCTGAAGCCTTTACTACCAACTGCTTCTTTTTGCTAGTCGACATGTCCTCCAGGGAAACACCAGTGGCCAAAAACTGAATGATTGGGGCATAGTGATCATCTGTGATGTCGACACAGAACAATTGTGCATTTGGAAAGCTGTCATAAATATTGGTCGATTCTTCACCAGTCTCAATGCGAGACAGGTGATCAGGGCCATCATTCAACTGTCCTGGTTTCATAGCTATTTCAAAGTCAAATTCCTGGAACAGAAGAAGCCATCGATAGATCCCCCCCCCAACACAAGCTTATTTACCAAGTATTACAAAGTAGAATGATCGATGAACATCTTGAAATGTTCGCCCAACAAAATGTCTGCCCAACAAATAGTGCCTGAACTTTTGCAAGGCATAAACCATCGCCAAGCCTTCTCTTTCAGTCATTGTGTAATTTCTTTTAGCAAATGACAACTTTCTACTGGCATATGTGATTGGGTGATCTAGGTTTCCCTCACCTGGTTGCACAAGCACAACCCCCAGTGCAACAGATGAGGCATCAACGTGCACATGGAACTCCTTATTCCAATCAGGAAAAACCAGTATGGGTGTGGAGGCCATATTGGCCTTCAATGTGTTGAAAATTCCTTAACATTCCCGAGTCCACTCATATGCAACATCCTTTTTTAGCAGCTTCTCCATGGGGGAAGTAATCGCAACATATCCTTTTATAAACTAGAAATAATATCCTGTATGCCCCAACGTTTCCCAAAGCATATTCACATTTGTCGGCAGTGGAAAACTAAGAATTAGTGCGATCTTCACTTGATCAACCAACAAACTATCCTTACACACTGTGTGTCCGAGTGGCATTCCAAACGATGCACATAAAATTCACTTCTTAGAATTTAATGCAACTGATGCTATCGACACCTTTCGAGCATCAATCGCAAGTTGTCGAGATGGTCCCTAATTAGCCCATATATGGTCCAATCATCCATATATACTTGCAGGAATTTTTGAATAAAGTCTTTAAACACATCAACGACTACCCGAGAAAATACTGCTTGTGCATTCTTCAGCCTAAAAGTCATGACTGTATATTGAAAACAACCCCATTCAGTGACAAATGTGGTATTATGGTGATCCTCCTTCATAATCTGGATCTGGTGGTACCCCGAAAAGCTATCCGTGAAGGAATATATCTCTTGATTGCCTACTCCTTCAAGGAGCTCATCTGTAAAAGGAGTTGGGAATGGATCATGCATGCATGCATCATTTAACTTTCTTAAGTCAACGCAAATGCAAATTTCACCGGTCTTTTTATCCTTGACCACCATAGGGTTGATCCACTTTGATTCTCCTACAGGCTCGATGATCCCAGCATCCAACATCTAGTCTATCTCATCCTTCACATGGTCCTTGTATCATGGGTTCAGTCGATACAACCTCTATCATATAGGTTTTTCATCTGGTTTCAACAGGATTTTCATCTCCCCCAGGTCCCCTAATATCCCCATGGGGACTTCACTTATTGAACATCTCACATAGCACGTATGATCGTGGGATATTAAAGAATACCCTTAATTTACAAAGATATTGACCCAAACTCTTTTTGTTGAAACCCCCTCCCAATACTTAAAACCTCCTCCCCACCCCTTTTTATACCCCAATCCTTATAAACCACCCTACCCACCCCCACCTTAAACCCCTCATCCCCCCAATACTTGCAATATATTGGTTCAATTTTTAATAATTTTAAAACCCCACAATGAACTAACGTGATAGGATATTGGTCAAAAAGTGAAGCCCTCGTGAATATCCCCTTCATTTCTAAAAAACACGTTGAAAAAAGATCCTGGAATCCATGTAGCAGGTCCATGATTTTGGCCATTATCTCTTCGTCCCAGTAGTCCCTGACATTGGAAAATTTTTGGTTCTCTTCCAACCCAATGTTGACTTTCCTGATCTTCAGCGGCTAACTCATCGAATCCATTGGTATGTCAAGTGCTATGATGTTGCGACTTCCTTCTGATTTTGGAATATTAACATTTTGCAACTCCTCATCATCCTCAGGTTCCCCAGATAGGTTGTAGCATGTCATCATGGATTGTATTGAGCAATGTGCATGGGGATCAACTGAGTATGCGATAGGGACAACTTTCAACACTACGTCGTGGATGATTTGCAATGTATTATGAACTTCTGGGTTGGCATCCTAGAAACTAAACGTCTGTGTAAAGAAAATGGACAACTCCTCCCAAGTGGTTATAGTTTTGCATAATTCTTCTACTACATACTAGGACCTCGACATCTCGTCTAAAGTGTGAAAAAAAGCATGGACCCACTCATATTTGGGTTGTGATTCCCATAAATATTGACATTCGATCAAATGACTGGTGGGGTCATTCCTCCCATCAAATCTCCCAGCATGATAGACCTATGAATCGCTAAAGCACACCATCATCAATCTCCGACACTGTTCCCATTCATGGATCATCTATTTGTGCGTTTCCCACCATTGGGTCGGGGTAGCCTTCAGTACGAAATCTAGGGCCAATACCCTTTGGGGATCCAACACTTTCTCTTCGAATTCTCAAAGGAATTCTGATAACGCTGGCAGCCCTTCATAAATTGGGAACTCAACAATCTCAGTCGCGACACGACGGAGAGACTATATAATCAACCCGCATTTCCCAAATGACACTTCATGGAACCTATTCTACCAATTTTCCAGAGCATCATCAGAATTAGAGGACGCAAAACTAGAGTTGCACCATCCAAGTTCGCCATCGACAGTAGGATGGATATAGTCTTCAGAGATATTATAAGCATGGTACCAACTTCTACCGACTTCATTCTTCACTGGTTCAATATATTGGCATCCTTCCTAAGGGTCCATGGGAGCGATGACCCTGACATCCTGGTTCTCAAATGTCATGACCCATTTCTTGAAGTTGATGAATGCCATGATATCATTAACCCACCCTATCCCTAGCAGTGTAGGATAAGAACTTCCATCTTCAACCACTTCTATCACATCAAAATCATCATGTGTTTTCATTCCTTCAATATCGACAATGAGGTTTGAGACGCGACCAATGGGCTAAACTTTTTCCTGATTTGCTAGTCACAATAGCACCGATGACCATCCCAAGGTCGGCTTCCCCATCAATTTCCATGTTTGCTTGGTTAGAATGTTTACATCTGATCCAAGATCCAGAATAACTGAGTCAACCTCATAATCTTTGATCTGGATATTCATCCTCATCTCCTTGCCTGTCCTCCTCTTTTGCAAGGAGTTCACTGTAGAATCCTTCAATGCCTTATCCTGGTGGTACAATAACATTTCAATCTCGATAAGGGCTTTAGGGTCCATTTCCAGTGACAAACAACTCTCAAAGAACTGCTGCAAGGTACCATGCTGCCGCGATGGTCCTGCCTCTATAGATGGATCAAAAGTAGATGGCATGTCAATAATCGATAACTTACCTAGATTTCTCTTGATTACATGCTTGGCTTCAAAAAAGGTGTCTTTCTCCATCGTAATATAAAATTCCACCTTTTTCTTTCCAGCAAGCTGAAATTGCTGCTGTGGTCCATCTTCTCCAGTTGTCACACCGGCGCAAGTGACAACCCCAATGTCAACATCCTTCATTCGTGGTTCTACTTGAATTATGGAAACCATCGATCCTTGTGGAAAACTGTGGTTGCGTTGTAAACTGCCAATGTGGTTGCGCTGGGATAAACTGCATCTGGGGTGGCAGCGTATACTGTACCTGCATTGCAGGTTGTTCCATCTGTGGCTGCGCTTGCATTTCCCGGGGGTCCTCACCTTTCACAAAGTTTGAATCATATGTCCATTCCTAGAGCAAGTCATAAGCTCGACAGTTTTTATCATCATGTCCTACTAACCGAAAAAAGGTATAGTACATATTTTCTACCTTGGTAACCATATTTTGCATGTATTCATAGTTCTCATGTTGATTCCCGTAGACCTGACATATGCAGCACCATGGTATACCAACGTAGCTCAACGGGTTCCGGGATCCTAAAAGAAAATAATTATGGAACGTTAGATTTGTATCCTTGGTGTGTTTGTCTGCGTGACACCAAGTGCACCAAAGGTCATTATGATCTTCCTTACCCTTCTTGATATCTTGTAGTTGGAGCATCAGATTGGTCAACTGTGCTTGGATCTGGTTCATCCCAGCTGCAGTTTATCCTACTGGTGATGCTTCTAATTTGATCGTGATTTTCAAAGCCTTGCTCTGTGTCGCAATATTTTGTTGCATTAATGGTTGTCTGATATGTGGGACAAGTGCAGCAATGAACCACTCCTTGTGTTGAACGTCGTTCATATTGAAGCTAACTCAAGCCATCAACACCTTAAACCACTGATCGAAGTCCCAAATTGTTTCATTAGGGAAGTGCTTGATTTATTTCAACTCGGTAATGTACTGAGCCTCATACTTCGACTTCTTGAATTCTTCAAACAATCCCTTACAGATATTGTCCAATGTTTTCACTATGCCCCCCCGAGGAACCAACATGATCTCATATACCACTCTAGCGCATGACCCCTGAGGGTGGTTTCCAACTGGATTTTCTTAACGTCATCATCTACAGTCTATCGAGAAATCCAGATCATATTGTTATGGGTTGTCGGTGTCATTTCCATGAAATATTGGTAGCTTCATTTTGTCTCCTTCCATTATGGGCCTTCTTCCTCTGGCTGGTACTCTACTGCTGAATTGTTGCTGACACGTCAGGAAAGTTGATGTAGAATGCACGTTTCTTCCTAGTGGTGGAGTAGTGCGCGGAGGTGTGGACACATTATTGCTGGGGTTTGATCATGTCGTCCTTCTAGGTGTAGCTTGGGCTTGGTTGTCCTTGTTGTCACTAAAATATCACTTTGTCTTGTGTGGTTGTTCCTCACGGCATTGCATTTCGATCATAGCAGGACCTTCTCCCGTCCTCTGCCTCTTCTTTCAAAACCTTGATCATCCTCTTGTACAACCACTTGTTTCCTCGATGACCTTCTCACTTTCACCAAAAATCATGGCCATCTACCCCTTACCTTTCCATGCATCTTCCCCTTTTCGTCGTGCTGCCTACATCCTCCGCACACTAGAGTTCCACTACTCTTGGTCAATTTTCAAAATACCTTTTTTTGCAAACAAGATGTTTAATAAATAGTTGTAGAGACAACAAAAATATACCTCGCGGTTCATTGAAGAACTCCCTTTCTGCTTCACTAAAGGACTTATTGGTATCAACTGCAAACTCAGTAATGTAGCCCTCCAAGATACTGTCCAACCACACCTCAATAGCTGGCGATGCCTTATTGTCTGTTTCTTGTAATTCCTCGATCAGCTCCGGAGTCCAGGATTTCAGCTCTCCTCCTTGGAAGTTTTTCTTCTTAGAAGCGAACTTTGCCAACCACTCATGCAAGATGACAAGAAACTCACAGAAGAACCATTCATGAGGACCATCGTGAATATATCTATACAATCAATTGCTCATCGATAGCTTTTGGATTCTAATTTTTAGCTTCAGAAATATCTCACAGTTTCAGATCAAACCACCCGTCAATCTCCACATGAATCGGATGCCAAAACATATCCTCCTTTCAATCACAACTCAGTCTTGGTAAAAAAACCATTTGTTGGTGAAAACCCACCAACAAAGCCTCGTTGATAGGGGTTCTCACTTTGTCGACGCCCAAGCAACGCGATCTCCCTGAGCACTGACCCAGACAGGTTTTACCTTGCCCAACAACATCCGCAGAGCGAGTGAAGTATCACCTGTGATGTTCAAGGGAGAGCTGTCAAAACCAATTATAGCAGCTGGGTGAAAACACGAAGTTGGGAAACAATTATGTGACAAATCCTTTTTTTTGTATAATTTCCAATTTCTCAGCCGAGAAAAAAGTCAACAATTTTTTTTGGCCGAGAGTTGTTATATTTCTCGGATGAGAAATTAACCACGGTTAACATTCTATTGTCTGAGAGTTGTTCCAAAGTTAGATAATGTTTCAGTTGAGAGTTTTAAACCTTCTCATCCGAGAGTATTGGCATAATTTTTACATTAAACTCTTGGAATGGTTTCTTGGCTGAGATATTAGATTCCTTTTTAACTCTCAGCCGAGAAATGTTTAACTATATAAAGCCAAACCCCCTCCCCGCCTAGCCGACCATCGTCATAATTTTCCTGGTTTTTCACTCTAAGGATTTCACCACAAAAACCAAGCCGTTACTTTTCATGCTTGGTTATTGGCTTTTTTGGCATCCGTTTAGTCCATCCTCTTCATTTCACTAGTTTTTCGGTAAGGGTAAGAGGTTTTTGGCCTTCTGCTTAGTCCACCATTGCACCATTTGAGGTTTTTCGATCAGGCAGGGTAATCATTTTTCATGCTTGGTAAGGCCTTTTCAGGATTGCAAATAGAGTTGGGTGTTATCTACCCAAATGGCACTTCTCTGTCCAAGTGCCGACATTTCCTATGTTGGCACACAAAAGGACATTTATGGACTGAAGGTTGACTAAAACACTATAGATGGGCATGTTATGAAATACATTCATTATCCACCCAGCTTGCCATTTTTACCTTTGAATATGTCAATTCCTGTACGTGCCTTTGCCTATATGCAACCCACGTACATACACGACTTTTACTACAACATGTCGTGTACTGTATGCAGGGATTTGTAATTGCAACCCGCGTACAGATCTGTACGCGGGCTTCCCCTAGAGAAACTCGCGTGTCATACACGGGTTGCCAGTATCAATACCTATGTACGCCTTCATTTGACATTAAAAATAATAAATCACGATTATTTGAGATTTGTTAAGCCCTTAACTATAACCATCTTAACTATCTCAACCTCCTCAACCCTCGAAACTACCTTATTTCACTAAGTATAAATAAAGGCCTTGGGGAGGGTATTAATCAATCATACTTTGAGAGCAAAGTTATGCTGGTGGTGTCTATTCAGAAGTCTTTGGAGCAGTGGAACTTAGAATCCTTTGGTTGCAGAGGAGTCCTTGTCTTAGGAATTGGGTTGTAATCTTAACTCATTCACTATTGTTAATAAAGAGAATCCTTCTTCCAAATGTGTTTTGAATGTCTTTCATGTATCATGGTTTGATGAATATTTATGATTAAGCACTCTATATATGATTTATCTAACCTGTTCTATATACATGTATAAACTTGCATTTGGAGGATTTTCTCTTTACAGGTGAAGGAGAAATATCCCTGAAGGCTTTGGAGGAGAAGCAAAGCAAAAGAGAACAAAGCTAGGATCAACCGTCGTGAATCGGGTGAGTCTACTCTATCTTCTTGTTTCCTTTTTGTACTCTAAAGTTGATTGCCTACAAGTTTTATGAGTATGTTGGTAACCCTAAACCTTCGGTTATAAGGTGTTTATTCTTGTACAACAAAACTGGTGACTCTGCTAGGGAGCCTAGACTGCTATAGGTTATTTCTATCACCCTTGACCAGTCTTTGCCTTGAAGTTTGTGTGTGGTATTTATCTTGGTTCATGCTTACCATAGTGTTTGAAGGCCTTGTGGATTTTTCTTTTTTTTGCAAAAAATTTTGTACCTGTACGTGGGTTGCTCTCATACACAGTCGCGTATAGAGGCCTGCATACGCAGGTTGCTCTCTTAGACAGTCGCGTACAGTATGCGAGTTGCCCTTATACATAGTCGCGTACAAGCCTGGAAATAGGGATTTTTGGGCTAGGGTTTGCTTGTTCCTATCCTTTTGTGATTCCTGTTTGTTAGTTGGCTTTCTTTATAAACACTATGCAGTCAGTCTGAAGACCTTGGTGACCACACTTTGTGCTTTTTTGTAAAGCCCTTGGGTTTCTTTTGTTTGGATTGTCTGCTGTTTGCATTTGGAAGTAGGTTGACCTGTTTTGGGTTATAGGTTGAAGTGTTTTGTCCGAATCAGTGATTAGGGTTTTGGGCAATGTTTTTCCAGTCTATCTTTTGATAGTGGCTGGTTTGTCACTTACCTTCGTGAGTTTGCAGTGATTTCTTGTCATTGTACACACCCAAGCTAGGGTTCCCAGTCTTCCCTTGTTGGTTGATTCTTGGTTTTATTAACTTGTTTATTTCAATTTGCTTATTTTATACAGTTGATTTGATCCAAGTATACTCAATTTTAGTGCATTTTAGGTGCATAGTAGTAGTGAGCATTTTAAAAAGTGAAAAGAAAAACATTTTCAAGCTTTTGCATAAGTAGTTTTCATTTCAGTTTTAAAATATAATCTCAAAAACTACAAAAACATAGTCTTAGTTTCTTTTTATAGTTTGCATTTGTTCATCAATCTATATTTACAAAAAGAAAAAGAAGTTTGCTTTAATAGTGACAATTTGCTTTGAAAAAAAAATACACCTTTACTTTTTTATTTCTTATAGAGTCAAAAACACCATAGTTCATCACTCCATTTCCTTCTGAGTAAGAAATATCCCTTTAAAATGAACTCAATAGTTAAAATTTACTAGTAATTTTTATTTTTAGGGGCCTTTGACCTACTAGCTTAGGCTAGACTTGTGGGATAGGAAGTGTAAACTTCCCATAAGTTTTAAAATTCAAACGTAGTGGACCATTCTTTAGGTAAATCCTTGTCTTTATCAATTGTATCTGGGAAGCTCCTCTCAAAAGGGAGTCAAGCACGAGGCCACGTGGAGGCATTGGACTGAGGAGATAACCCTCTAATTCCTTGTCAAAATGTAAATCAGGACTTTTACGCATTTGGGGATTCTATCCTAGATAGAGTTTCGGGCTCAGCTACCTTGCCCATGCATACGAGTCAGGCTTGCGACTGTCCCCCCAGACTGTTGGTATAGCTAAGGTAGCCTTTAGTCTCTTAACATTTAGGGTTCATACCTAGGTAAACCAGAAAGCTATTTCTGGTTCACCTTGGACAATCTTGGAAGGTAACCCTTGTTGTAAGTGTGGGAGGGCGGTGGGTGATTCCTCTGCTTGTGCCTAAGAACCACTTCAAGGACTCCAAGTAATCGTTCTTCAACTTTCTTTGGAAAAGCATATCTTTCACCCTTTATTGACTATTTGAGACTTTAGGAATTTTTATAGTGTGTGCTCGGTGGTTTTTTCTGTGTTTAGTTGGCCTTAGGGTTTGATTTGTCAAATTTTCAATCGTTGAGGACCAACCTATAAGAAGGTCAAGAAGGTTGAAAAACCTTCCTCTTCTCGTCACATTGGAACCTCCACCTCCACCCCAAAGGCAGAGATTGGACACGGATGGTTCATTTGAACCGATAGGAGTAAATGAAGTTTTAGGTGAACCATCACTTATAGCTAACTGTCTTAATCTTGATACAATTGAGATAGAAGACTTGCAGGCTGACGAGTTTGCAAGGAATTTTAACACACCCTTGACTGATTTAAACGATCCTGTGATCGTTCAGTTTAGACCTTTTGATTCACCTGTTTTAGGTGTCCCTGTGGGTAGGATTATGTCTTTTGCAGGAGAAAGTTCTTTTGTGTTCACCTCAGCCATTCCGGCTGACGGGGTACTACCTCCCCCGGTAAGTGCCCCTAGATCTAGCATACCTTCTACGCCTTTGAATCCAGCGAGCCGGGTGGTCCAACCACTAGTTCACTCAAACTTAGCAGGTAATTCTGGTGATATGGTTACTGGGATTCCTAGTATACCTACTATTCCTTCTTCCTTCCCATACACTAACCAGAGTGGTCTGGTAGGATCCTCGGCTTTCGTCCAAGGATTTCCTTGGAATGGGGGGCACATTACCCCATCCACTCCGTACGTAGGCCCATCACCTTCTTATGTAGGAGTGCAGTTTGGAAACAATACCTCTTATGGGAAAAGTTTTCAAACTCCGATTTCAACCCCGTTTATGAGCTCTTCCTTTTCGTTATTTAGTGAAGGGATATCGGATCTTGTCTTTCAGACCTCAGTTTTGATTGGGATGGCTCGAACTTCTTATACTGCACCTCGCACTCACAACCCTATGGCTTACGGATGGAATTTTTTTTAGATTAATCTACCCACTTCGCAACCGGTGGTAGGGGGCAACCCCACCTTTACCTATGGGCATTCAGGGGCAGGTCCCTCTAATCCCCAGATTGGCACTTTTAATGCCTTGGTTCGACCCAATCTTCCATTCCTAGAAACATTAAACTTTCCATATTTGTCTAAGTTGATGAATGACCCGGTGAGGCATGACCCCTCATGGCCACTTGTTCCCACCAAATTACCATCGGACATCCCTAAATTCGAGGGCAAAGTTGGTGAAGATCCTAGGGCTCATGCCACCACATTTCATTTATGGTGTTCTTCAAATTCACTGAATGAAGATTCAGTCAGGTTGAGGCTATTCCAGAGAACCTTAACAAGTACTGCGACAAAATGGTATATTGAGTTACCTTTTGCTACTTTCAATAGCTTTTGGGACTTGGCTAGTGCATTTCTTAGCCACTTTCAGCTTTCGGTTCGATATGATTTCAAAATGAACTTGTTATCTACCTTTAGGTAGAACAAGGCTACCCACATCTCGGATCACATCTAAGAGTGGAGGAGGCGAAAGATCCTTATAAAAGCTACCATCCCTACTGAGTTCCTACTAGAGTGGTTCCTTAAATCCATGTTTCCCTAAATATCTAAGGACGTATCCACCTCAGGAGTGACAAATGAAGAAGAATCCATTCTCAGGGCCTAGCAATTGGATTTGATTTATTCACAATCTGGGATCTTGTATGAGATTATCCCTGAGGCACCGAGGCCTGCCCACGATGCGGAGAAGCCTAAGCCTGGACCCCATGTTGATGGTGTGGTTGGGTCCATAAACTCTCCCACCATAGAGTCTTTGGATAAGAAAATTCATCAGTTTTCTATCAAGCAGTCTACGATGGAGGCAGCAAAGGCTGTCCCCTCCCCCCAAAGTGCAAATGTTTTTGCACAGACCTCTCATAAGGGAAATTGGTAGCCCGGTGGGAAGAAAAAGAGAGGAAAGAAAGGAGAGGGAAACCAAAACAAGTAGAAACCAATGAATAGTGCTGATGGGGGAAAGAAAGAAAAGAAGAAGGTTAAGTTCCTGTGTAAGTTGTGCCATAAGGACCACCTTACTCACCGTTGTCCCCTTATGGAACAAGCCCAAAAGCTGCTTAAAGCTCAACAACTGGCTGTCCTGAAGGATCCTTTTCCCCAAGAACAGAACTCTGCTTCAGCTTCTAATGTAGCAGGGGGCACTCAAAATGCCCCTAACCCAAACTATATCAACATGGTTCGATCTTTGACTTTGTTATAGACGAGGAATAAAAATTATGAGAAATAGACTTCTGAGAAGGGTAAAGCTATAGGTGAAACTTCTAACCCTCTCACGATAGAGAAGCCTGCTGAAACTATGCTGAAGATACCAAAGGGTGTCTTCAAGAAGACCGTGCATAACCCTAATGCTAGGGCTGCTTCAAACTACTCCATGGTTGAATATCTAGCCCAAACCCCATGTGCAATGTCATCTTTAGAGGTGTTACAGAGTTGTCTTGCTCAGCGAGATGCCCTCTTAGTAGCTTAGGCAGCATGGACTCATCAAGTCTCATGGCAAAATTTCATTTGTCTGATGTTAAAATTCGCCTACCTTACCATGTAGCCTTATCAATAGATGTCATCCATGGTGGAAAGACCATTGGAAGGGCAGTTGTTGATGAGGGTGCTTCTACATGTGTTATGTCCTTGACCTGTTGGAAAGCTCTTGGATCCCTAGAGTTGGTCCCGTCAAACACTCTACTTACTTCTTTCGATGGAAGGTCCTTCCGTCCACATGGTATCCTGTCGGATTTTGAAATTAAGCTGGCAGGGAAAGTAGTGTCTGTTGAGGTGGAAGTGATTGATGCACCTTTGGACTATAATCTGCTTCTGGGAAGAAACTGGACTTATGTGATGTCTGCTATTGCGTCGGCCATCTTTCGTGTAGTGGTTTTTCCACATGAAGGAAAGTTGGTTACTATTGACCAACTTGATTTTACTCGAAAAGGCTGTTTAGAGTCTAATGAGTTCGATGTGCCATTGGTTGATCAGGTCAAACCTGCTACACAGAGCTTGGGGGCTGAAATGTACACATCACTGATGGGCACATTTGATCTTCCATACTTGGTTAACTATATTGGTTCTACTATTGTGGGGAGGTCCCTAGCCACAGTTGTTGATAGGACTGATCCTTGGGTTCTCCCTTCCCCTCACAAACCAGAGGTGCCCTTATCGACAGTGGAAGTATCTTACCAAGCTATCACTCAAACCACTGTTGACACCATTTCGGATCCTCTCACAGTCTCGGAGGACCTGGAAGAAGTCTATTTTCCCGCATGGGTGGAAAACTCTTCGCACTCTACAGATTGTTTAGATATGGTTTTACCTTCTGATGAAGCCATCTTGGAAGCCATGAGTGGATGTGGTAAGATCTGTGAGGATCTTCACCATCGATCCTATTTTATTCCAGACCTAAGCAAAATAGAAAATCAAGAGTTTCGTTTGAGACTGTCAGAAGATGTTGATACACCCATTAATCCCTTACCCAGGTAAGGAATGTTTGCCGAGGGGAATATGGAAAATATTTCCGCCACTATACCTATTAACATCTCTGTAAATCCTGATGTTGTGGAAAACATATACATAGGTGCAAACTGCTCTCCTGAAGAGATTTCTATCTATACTGCCTTGCTTAAGGAATTCCACGATGTCTTTTCCTGGTCATATGAGGAGATGCCAGGCATAGATCCATCGATTTTTGAACATGAAATCCAAACATATCCTGATGCCAAACCGGTTTGACAAAATTTAAGACCTATTAACCCATGCAAAGCGGCGGCTGTGAAGGCTGAAGTTGAAAATCCGTTGAAGGTTGGTTTTATTTTTCCCATAGCTTTGACAGAATGGGTATCCAACCCTGTTCCTATTGATAAGAAGCAAGGGACTATCCGCGTCTGTACTGACTTCAGAGATTTGAATAAATCCTATCCTAAGGACAACTATCCCATGCCATTTATAGACCAAATTATAGATGCTTGTGCAGGAAGTTAGGTGTTCTTGTTTATGGATGGTTTCTCTGGATACAATCAAATTCAAATAAAACCGGAAGACCAACATAAAATTGCTTTCATTTGTCCTTGGGGTACCTTCGCATACAAGAAAATGCCCTTTGGATTGAAAAATGCTGGGGCAACCTTTCAATGGGCTATGAACTTTGCCTTCCATGATATTAAAGCCATTGTCGAACCCTACCTTGATGATCTACCTACACATTCTCGTAAGAGGATTCAACATCCAGATCACTTATGCTTGATATTTGAGAGATGCAGATATTCTAAAATTTGCTTGAATCCCCACAAGTGTGTATTCTGTGTCGAGTCAGGAAGATTGCTCGGGTTCATTGTCTCTAATAGAGGCATCCAGGTGGATCCATTAAAAGTTGAGGCCATTGTAAATCTACCTCCTCCTCGTTCTATCAGGCAACTTCAAAGCCTGTAAGGGAAGTCTAATTTTCTTTGACATTTTATTGTTAACTATGCCAAGATTACAAAGGGTTTCATGCGCCTACTCAAACAGGACACCCCATTTGTATGGGATGAAACTGCACAACTTGCTTTCAAGGCATTGAAAAAAGCTTAGTTGTCGGCACCCTTACTACGTCCGCCAGATTATTCTAGGGATTTTATATTGTATCTGGCGACATCCGAGTCGACCATTGGGGTAGTGCTGGTCCAGGATAACGATAAGATCATAGAGCATGTCGTTTATTATCTTAGCCATGCTTTGGCCGGACCTGAGTTCAGGTACTCCCACATTGAGAAATTAGCCTTAGCAATTGTTTATGCTGTTCAGAGGTTACGTCACTACATTTTACTGAGGATGACAATAGTAGTGGCGGATGTGAATCTGTTTCAATATGTTTTGTCCTGACGGATTGTTGGGGGAAAATTCAACAAATGGATAGTCATTCTCCAATATTTTGACTTGGATTTTCACTCCGCTAAGTCTAAGAAGTCCTTCGTTTTTGCTGAGCTTATAGCAGAATTTCCTACTGAAGAAGATGTAGCTGTTGAAGATGACTCATTCCCAGATGAGCACATCTTCTTGATATCCACCTTTGATCCTTGGTACGGGGATCTTCTTATATATCTCCATACTTTGAAGTATCCTGCAGCTTCCTCATGGGAGGAACGATGTAAATTATGCCTTCATGCTAAGAACTACCTCATTATAGGAGATAGATTATACCGAAGAGGGGTAGATTCCATTTTGCGTCGATGCCTTACCCATGAGGAAGCGGAGATTATCCTAAATGATTCCCATAGTGGAGCGTGTGGGTGCCATTTATCTGGGTTAGCGATGGCCCAGAAGATATTACGTGCCAGTTATTTCTGGCCCATGATCTTCAAAGATTGTGTGGAAGCAGTGAAGCATTGTTATCCTTGTTAGCTTGACATCAGGAAAATGCGGTCACATCCCGCTCCATTTTTCCCCATTGTCTCAGTAGGCCCCTTCATGAAATGGGGGATTGATTACGTGACATGTAACCCAGCCTCAGCTGGGGGGCATAAATATATTATTGTCGCTGTTGACTATTTTATGAAATGGGCAAAGGCAATGCCTACTTTTAAAGCCAATGGGGAAACAACAGCTTTCTTCGTATTCAATCAGATTATAGCATAGTTTAGTATACCCAAAGTGATTTTCATTGACCATGGTAGTCAATTTTCAAAATAGCATGATGACAAAACTAACCATTATGCTTGGATTTAGACAAGAACATTCATCTTCATACTATCCGCAAGAAAATGGTCAGGTTGAGGCTGTAAACAAAACTTTAAAGACTATCCTTAAACGTACAATTGATGCAGCCCGTTCTAACTGGCTCATCATGCTATATCCTGCTCTTTGGGCCTACCGAACTAATGTCAAAACTGCTACGGGTTTCTCCCCTTTCCAACTCGTTCATGAAGTGGAAGCAGTTACCCCGATTGAGTGTGAAATCCTGTCTCTAAAAATAGCTATTCATGTGTTAGATGATATGACAGATCTTGAGCAACGTCTGGTACATTTAGAACACCTTGATGAACAACGTAGAGATGTGCTGACTGCTAATCAAGCTCATAAGAATAGGGTCAAAACTCAATATGATAAATCAGTCAAACCTTAGGTTTTCTCTGAGGGGGAACTTGTCTTGCTTTGGGACCAAGACAAAGAACCCCTAGGGGTAGGAAAATTCAAGGCCAAGTGGTTAGGACCTTATGTCATGTCGAAAGTCTTGAAGAAAGGTGCATATGAGTTAATTGATTTTGATGGGAACAAGCTTCCTGAGCCTAGAAATGGGCTCTACCTGAAGAAGTACTATGCTTAGGTTTAGCACTTTTCTTGTATTTTTCTTGTATGTATTTTTATTTACATTAGTTTGTCGGTTTTGTTTTTTATACCATCTTCTAGTTGTTGCAGATGTTTTCTGAAAGGTATATAGGTTTCACCGATGGCGCTAGCTGCCACACTTGTAATCTAGCTTCAGCAGCATGGGTCATTTACTCTCCCTCAGGACAACTAGTTGCCGCAGGAGGTACTTGCTTAGGTCCTACTTCTAACAATGTTGCTGAATATAGGGCTGTAATTGAGCTTCTATGGGATGCTTTGTCACGTGGTATCACCCAGCTCGAAGTCCGTTTGGACTCTCAACTGGTGGTTTCTCAGCTCAATCGAGCTTATCAGGTGCGAAACCCTATTCTATTACGTCAGTTCATGCAAATTAGGTTATTGGAAAGAAATTTTGAAGTTATTATATTCAGTCACATTCCAAGAAATCAAAATTCATTGAATGATGCATATGCTAATTACATTTTAGATTGGCATCTAACACACGTTTCATAAATATATACAGCACACATATAAAAAACATTTGTAAATAAACCGACAACAACAACAATATATATATATATATATATATAATATATGTAAAATATCTGTCCATAGATAGGTCAAGTCTGATCCTCAGATCCCGTCATAACGGTATAATATACAAAAATATACAAAAATGTGGATCGCAGTCCATCAAAATGTCCTATATCTAAGCAGGACCACCCTAGTCACTTGGACCACCTTGGTCCCCATGGTCTCTCTGTACTCTGGCTTCCTCAGCCTCCTCAGCTTCGGCAGCCTCCATAGCATCTATGTAGACAAGAACCGCTCTGGCTACTCACCTCAAAAGGCGTAACCAGACAGGTGGAACTCCAACCACAAACTCCTGCATGACAGCTGGGATATGCTCTATCTGCAAAGTGGGAACTCTTTGGGTAAGCCTGGCCAGCTTCCCCTCTATAACCCTAATAAGCCTCGAGTCTTCACCTACGACAGGACAAACAAACATATGTGGATGCCCCTAAGGGTGGACTGGTCCAATATCTGCATTTTTACATGTTTATAGGATTAAGACTTGTACATATATGTATATATCTATCATTTTAAAATTCATAAAAATTTTAAAAATGTTAAAAATTAATTTTTTTTTACCTAGCTCTCCCCATGCTCCTCCTAGAGGGAGGACAAGGTCTAGATCACCTCGAAAATCCATGCCGGCATACGAAAACTGCTCTAGTGCTGGTAGCTGTCACTCCCACCAGATATAGAAGTCATCATCGTATACACTCTGCACTGTGTCTCCTCCTCCTTGACAGAGGAAGATGTCTCCCCTTCTACTCAGCTTTGGCTGACATGGAGATCGTACTGGTAGAGGTATGGCAGGGCTCAACCCTGGTACTCTCTCTCGAAGAAGGAAACCAATATGATAGAATACCCAAAGTTCTTTAGCCTTCCTCTCTTGTAATTGGAGAGTTGTCTTTTCATAATGGGGACAAATCCTGAACACCAATCATAGAGGGGACCATGCATACAATCCACCGGCAACCTCATTTGGTTCCATGTAGCTAAATGTAATGAAGAGGATCCTACAATCCTCATGATGGTGCTCATCAGTACCTGTAGTGTGAAATCACGGATATGTGCAATAGGGACACAACTCCCTCTCTTCTGGGTACCTGGTGTGCAAAACACATCAATGTAGTTCTGGACACTTAAAGGATCACCACCCCTACCAGTGCCCTCTAAGTTGACCGGTGCTCCTCGTCGTGACAGAGCGGTAATGAAATCATTATGTCCTCGGAAGTAATTTCCAAAGTCTCACCCTGTAGGTTAAACATCCCTAAATCATGATTCCAATAGTTTATCATGAACTCCAATAGACGGACATTGGCCTGCATGGGTGATGTGCAAAAAAACTTTAATAACCCACTCGTTCGTAATACATGTATGGTGGGTGCACTTTGGAGCGCTTCTTGGTCCATAGTTTCATGTTCCCGTTCCCTCCATTCCAACACCATATTCACACCTAGCAAAACAAGTATTATGATCCATCAATTTCATATAAAATTTCAAATTTTTTTGCCTATAATTAGCTTTTTATCCTTCACGCATTACACGCAACTATCTCTAAAGGCAACCCGCGTACATAACACGTGTACATGAGTGTTTACACTATGAACCCACGTACGCGCTGTGACATGCTTTAGGATGCTTTTAACATGAAATTGGGACTCAAAATTAAAAATTGATAGGATCAAATTGAAGAGCTCGGGGTGTAGGCTTACCTGCAACTTGCGGAATTTGATTTCTCCCACTAGATTGTCCACAACGATCGAATGAAGGTAGAGGTAAAAACTTGCTTCTTATGGGTAAATTTCAAAATGGTGAGTTTTGTTTTGATTTTGAACTATTTATAGAAATTTTATTTCTCAAAGTGGGTTTTTTCCTATAGTTTGAAATCTATTCAACTAATACCATATCTCTTTTTGCCTTGAAACAGGTTTTTCATCATTATAAAGTGTTTTTTGCTCCCATAGGATGGTTTTGTCATTTCCAATGCATTTTTTGCATCTATACTCAATCCACATTAACCTTAGCAATCAAAAATTTTCCACAGACTATGGTATTATAAACCATTAGTTCCCTGTTTTTACCATTGTTCTTCCGTAGATAGGACCCTTTTTTCATGAGTATCCTCCTTTAAAACCTATGTTGTCTTTTGATACTCATACCGCAGCTGTTTTAGGTACAGGGGTATCCTTTTAGCTATTTTTCATGCCAAATAGAGCTTCTTTTTTAATCTCTTTTTACAAGCTATCCCTTTATAGGACTCCCCACCCTTATGGAGTTTCTTTAGGCCTAGGTCTAACTCCTTCAAAACAAACTTGTCCGTTCAAGCTCGTTACGAATATGTGAATGGACATCTGCATCGGTGGTAGGTTATCTATTTCTCAGCCCATGCGGAATAATACAAGAAAAGATCTCTCTCTTTTCTATTTGAATTGAGAAGAGTATTCTCAGGCATAGGTTTATCACTTTTCCGGACCCGAGGGACTAAATTTACAGAAAAGGAACTCCCAATATGAGCTTAGTTTTCTCTTTTTCGTGCTCTGGACCTAAACAAGAAAAATATTCCAAGTGTACTTTGTGTCTTTTTTATGCTCGTTAAACACTTAAGAACAAACCAACAAGTTTATTGTTGTAAGCCCCATTTCTCGTAATCAAATGGATCTTTCTGAGGGATCTTGCTTTCCTTCACACTATTAAAACTCAAGCTATTTCATGTTGTTTTGGAAGGAGCGTTGGGTAGGTGGTAATTTAACCTTTTTTGGACCTCCTTGACTAAGTACAAAAAAGGTTCACCTTTCCTTCTACGGAAGTTAAGAGAGTTTTTTTGTGGTATGTTTTCTACTTTTTCGGCCTCAGGAGACTAAATTGGACGAAAAAGGACCCCCCTAGAGTCTTCTTTGGAGTTTTTAGACTCTCTAAATATGAAAAAACCAACTGAACATGTACTAGTTCGGGCTCATTAACTCCACGAATTAGTGACACTATCAAGCATTATTTTCCCTTCTCTTCAAGCTTGTTAAAAAATGAAGAGGGATCCAAGTTGACTTTCCTAGACTCATTAAAATTTAACAGGGAAGGTAAGGAAGAAGTTTTCTCTTGTTTTCAGTAGTGGCAGTATGTCATCCTTGAACATAGCACTCTCTATTTTTTCCGATACCCATGTCTCAGTGTTCACTTTTAGTTCAGCTATTACTTCGAGTTTACTACTCCTCCTCTTGTCCGTTATACCTGGGAAATCTGATCATGTCTCCTACATGACAGATAAGTCTAGTTGTTCTATCTATGAGTTAAAATCTGCCTTGGGTCATCTCTATGTCATGCTCACTGTTCAAGGACTCAACCCAATGTTTGATCTTTATCTTGATCCCATCATTGTTATATCTGTTATCTATTATGTCTCCCTTCTTTTGCCCAATTCCTAGTCACTCTTGTGATCCATTGGAGGATCTATTGGCTTCCTTATCACATCATGGTTCAGTTTCAGTTTTTCCTAATGATGAATACCTTGAGTTTTGACAATCATACCTCAGGATTCACTTTCATCATTGGTGAATTCCTTTGCTTTAGTTGTCAATTATCACCTATTGATTGACATACTGTTGAATCCTTTCCATGTTCGACTTCAGCCTACATTTATTCACATGGCTTGGATTGTACTAGTTCTTTGGGATTGTTTATGAAGACCTTAGTTCCTCACATATGGACTAAGTTGTGCAAGATTATGTTCCATTTATGTACACATCTTCCAGATCTTTGAAGACTCATCACTATTGTATATTGTGGCTTTGATCCACTTTGTAATCTGCGTGGTCTTGTACCCGTATCATATGATGTACTCAAATATTGTAAAGGAGCTAGTGTTCCAGTATATTGAACATAACATCCTCAGATATGACTTTGTATATGATATTATTATGTATTTGTTTCAGGTACTACCTCTGCTCCATTGGATTTTTGAGTTCTCCAAAGATAAAGATTATAATGTATTTTGGCCATCGCTTCCCTCTAACCTCACACATTAGGGGGCATCTGTTATCTACCCAAATGGCACTTCTTCGTCTGAGTGCTAACATTTCATATGTTGGCACACGAAAGTACATTTATGGATTGAAGGTTGCCTAAAACACTATAGATGGACATGTTATGAAATACATTCATTATCCATCCAGCTTGCCATTTTTACCTTTGAATATGTCAATTGTTGTACACGCCTTTGCCTATATGCAACTCGCGTACATACACAACTTTTAATACAACATGTCGCGTACTGTATGCAGGTATTTGTAATTGCAACTCACGTACATATCTGTACGTGGGCTTCCCTTAGAGCAACTCGTGTGTCATACGCGGGTTGCCAGTATCAATACCTGCGCACACCTTCCTTTGACATTAAAAATAATAAATTGCGATTATTTTAGATTTGTTAATCCCTTAACTATAACCATATTAACTGTCTCAACCTCCTCAACCCTCGAAACTACCTTATTTCACTAAGTATAAATAAATGCCTTGGGGAGGGTATTAATCAATCATACTTGGAGAGCAAATTAATGCTGGTGGTGTCTATTCAGAAGTCTTTGGAGCAGTGGAACTCAGAATCCTTTGGTTACAGAGGAGTCCTTGTCTTAGGCGTTGGGTTGTAATCTTAACTCATTCACTATTGTTAATAAAGAGAATCCTTCTTCCAAATGTGTTTTGAATGTCTTTCATGTATCATGGTTTGATGAATATTTATGATTAAGCACTCTATATATGATTTATCTAACCTATTCTATATACATGTATAAGCTTGCACTTGGAGGATTTGCTCTTTACAGGTGAAGGAGAAACATCCTTGAAGGCTTTGGAGGAGAAGCAGAGTGAAAGAGGACAAAGCTAGGATCAACCGTCGTGAATCGGGTGAGTCTACTCTATCTTGTTGTTTCCTTTATGTACTCTAAAGTTGATTGCCTACAAGTTTTATGAGTATGTTGGTAACCCTAGACCTTCGGTTATAAGGTGTTTATTCCTGTACAACATTTGGGAACCCATTTCATGTGCCGTTTCAGTCGACCATCATCATCATTCCCGTTCATGCCAAGACGAAGGGGTTTTTGCTCAATTAGGTCATAATTTTCTATCCTGGTACATGCATTTTTTCATTCTTTGCATCCAAAGGTACATGCTACATTTCTGACTCTCTATCTTCTGGTTATTCCACCATTTATGTATTGAATTTACCATCTCTTGGGGGAGCAATATAAGCGTTAACCAAAACACCCCCAACCCACTGGAATCTGACAGCCAAATTTTGGTTTAAATCATAATTTAGAGGGTTTAAATATCAATTTTAACAATCTAGGTTATTTGTGTGGTTTTAAAAATAGGGATTTAGACTAGAATAGGCAATTGAAAGTGATAACATTGCAAATTGATGATAATAACAATTTCCCAGTAAAAAATTGGCTGATTTTTATCTAAAATTGACTGGAAAAGCAGGACATTTTGGTTATAGTTTATCCTACGCGTCTCGTCCAGTAGCTGTAGTATGATTTTACTGCCCAGCTGTAGTGTGAGAATGTCTAGATGTAGGGTTTGTACCTGACCTGTTTATAGCCCCGTCTGTGCTCTTAAACTTTTCTTTCCTGTTATGGCGCTGTGAGATGCTGAGGTGTGTCACTATGAGGTGTTGAGGTGTTCGATCCCGTTATGAGATCTCGCATATTGAAACACTCACTACCTGCTAGTGAATCCAGGTTCGTGTGTAACTAATTAAGGGCTCGTTACACATAACGCTATATACATGAATTTACAATTTGAGTATTATACGCAACATGCAGTGGCTAAACGTTAGACTTAACGAATGTTCCCAATAGAAAAGTGTAACAAAGCTGATGACCTTGTGAGACGACCTATGGAACCCGCAAACCTCAGAACTTGTCTGAAGTCTGGCTCTAGCCCAAAGTTGAGGCATTCTCTCTAACCACCCATGAATAAGGGGCATGGGTCCCTTTAATAAACAAAATCATGAATGATAGAAGTATTTTCAATTGGGCAACCATCATTTATTACTCTTTGACAAAAGCCATCAGAGCTGCAAAAGAGCCCAAACCTGGTAAGCTGCCTGATTTTTACATTAGCTCCGACTTGATGGACATGATCTATGCTACCAATTAATTTACCAGAATGGAATTTGAGACATGTTGTTTCCATACGAGCATATCGATTAAGACATGTTACTGACAGATGATGAGAGCTCTTGGGCCCTGCTAGGAATTGATTTGGCATTTGATAACAAACCTGTAGTTAGCTTAAATAAATAAACCATGACCAAGCAATCATTCAGTCGAGAGGGTGAGCATAGCTAGTCAAGAGGGCTGAGTAGTGATACATATGTCATACAAGGTTGCCTCTTCAATGAACCCTATGATTAAATGTTCCTTTTGGATAGGAGTGATTTGACTAGATGTAGCAGGTGCCATAGATGTAAATAAGGAGGTTAAAAAGGAAGGGGACTAGATGGATAACAACATGGCTAATGAACTAGCAAGAAATGACTAGCAATGATGAGTAAATGAATTTTATATATGCTTAGGCTAGCATTCTTAGGATGAGGAGGGCCCTTGTTATTTTCTTATCATTGTTGGTGCTCACACTAAGCCCTACGATAAGCCATACACTACTATATGTTGTGGTCATAAACCTAGTGGTATTCATATAATTTGCTAGGCTCAGGTCTAGGATGATTCTAAGTGCATCTGGGTTTATCCTACTATGTAGGAGTGAAAGTGTCTATAGGTGGTGTAGTAGCAATGGGAGGAGCAACAATGGGTATTGGTGATGTCTAAAGCTATTAGGTTTGGTGGTTACGCTGTAATATCTAGATGGGTGGTTATTATTGTTAAGGAGGCTATGATGGGTAATCCTGTGGCTATGTAGTAGATGATACAATGCCAATATGGGATCCGTGTCTTGGTCATAGCTGGTAGGAAATAGATCTAGTAGCAAAGGTACCTTACCCCCTTTCACCATAAATTCTACCCCTAAAAACTAGTCACTTTTGACTGAGTTTGTGCACATAGACTCGACTGAGAAGGAGAGGAATTGACCTTATTTCATTGAAGAATAATTTATTTAGGACGAGTAATGCCTTATGAGGAGGTCTTATGAACTAAGGTTGGTTCCTAAGAGTTTTATTTTTTGCCTTTCCTACAAAGGAGTGAGCAACCAGCCCTTGTTTTACCTTGGTCAGGTCATTCACCATAGATTTTAACAACTTGTTCATTTCCTCCATGCTCATAGGATTCTTGTATAAAGGTTACTGGTATAGTGGGTTATTAATAGCACCCCCCCCCCCTACATAGGTGTTCCTGGGTGAATATAATAGCACCACTCCATCCATCCCATTATCCTAGGTTGAAGAGATAAATCCTGGGTATAGGTTGTTGAATCCCACTGGCCCGCCCCCAATAATTTAAAGTTTAGTGACTATGAAGTTCTTCCATAGAATGTGACTAGGGGGGGTAAATATATCCTATTATATTGTGGTACCTCCAATTTGTATTCTTGACTTTAAGTAAGTGGTTGTTGTGAAAATTTTAGTTTTCCCTAAGTTGATGGTTGAATTCCATGTACATGCCAATGTTTCAATTATCATTTGGAGAGGTATCCATGCACAACCTAGAGAATCAATCTTATTTCATAAAGTTTACTTTAATAGAAATACGTTGACTTGATCCAAGTGAAACTATGCCAGTAGTAAAGTGGAAGGCCTAGCCATGGTATACATGCTCCATATGTTTGAGCATTATTTGTTAGGTGGGTATTTTAAATTCTTCATAGATCATTGAACTATGAAGTCAATAAAACTATGTTGGGAGGTCATATGTAAATATGGTGACTCTTATTTTAGGAATTTGTCTTTGAGGTTAACTATCTCTATCTACAACATCATAGATAAGCACGAGTAAGAACTACTGTAAACACACTGTTTCAATAAGTAGAACATGAACACCATAAATTAATGGGAATAAGAAGAAGCATCAAGCTATTTATGAGTACAAAGCTTACTAATAATACTTACAATAAATGTATTAGCTACGTAATATCAATAATGTATGAGCATATTGTATAGTGATCTAAATATATTTACTAGAAGAACCCTAGTTATATCAGTATTCTATGTAAGTTCTTATTAGAAATACAAAGCATAGTTTTTGAGGCTGATCTGGACTAGGTATGTCCCTTCATGTCCACCATGTTTTTTAGGCTGATCTAGACCGTATCCAATATTAGATGCTTACTAGAACTACTCAGTAAGAATGAAATAGAAATTGTAGGTGGAAGAATGTAATATCCCAAACTGAATCTAGTATAGATTGTAGATAATTTGACATTATGACTCTTGACACTTCTCTAATCAATACATTCCTTAACCTCTTTTTTTGTTTGTAAATGAGGGTGTAATGTTTGAATAGGGTTTATTATTAGGAACTTTCACAACACAATTCAGGGTTCCTTATCATACTAGACTTGTTGATATCTATACTTAGTAATGATCTTTATTTGTATCCAATATTAGACTTAACCCAGAGATTCATAAAAATTGCAATATATATCCATAAATAACAGCACCATAGAAATAATGTAGATTCAGGAAATTATCAAATCTTATTTGAGAAGTACCTTGGACAACAATAACTGAGATGGTAGTATTTTAATCTTTAACAGAGTTGAATTGTAGATGAATGTACAAATGATTTTAGTGATCAAGGTGATGCCCAAATTCTGAAGATAACAAATGCCTAAGAATGTCCCAGCTATTCAAATAATTAATTTCCTAGATTGATAGTTCACGCCATCTCAAATAGTGATTAGGGTGGATTTCTTGATGGCTGTAGTAACTTTATATAAACACGCAGATTTATGAATATGCTTCAATGAAATGGAATCTTTGAGTACCATGCTCAGCTAGGAGCACCTTCCACGTGTTGATCCCTTCCTTCTTATGTGCATGCAAATCTCAAATAATAATGGAAAGTCAATCTCTGAGGGCGACAACAGTTTGATATATAAACAGAGATGATGAATAGGCCCCAATGGAAGTGGGTTTACTTGAGAGATATGCCCAGATTGGAGGAAGGGCATCCAGATAGACTAATAAAACCTCTCTTCAGTGTATGCAACCCTTAAATATGTGAACATGATCTCTTTAGTACTCCATACCTCTTATCTAGGGAAATTTAATTGATCATTCTTTACGTTATTTCCTTCCTATATAGATCTCGCTTATTAAATAGGATAATTTCCCTCGTCATAATCCTCTACTCACTGGTAACTTGTTTCCAATAGAATGAACCCTTTCTCACAGTAAATTGTTGCCCTGTGCTTTTGAGGAGGAATGGATGGAGATAACCAGAATTTCAGTATTCAATTCAGTAGTAACAGTATAGAGGAAGATTGTTTCTCAGAACTTGTTGAATACCCCCATTTCTCAACAATGATAGGATTTCTTCCATGATTAATGAATGAATACACCCAACTATAAACTTTAAGGAAGCTCCAACAATTCCCTAAACACAATGAATCTCTGATGCAATGAAGTACACAATGGTGAATCTGGATGATTCACCCTAGCAATTGGTTAGGATGTATAGATTTCACCACCGAATCCAATTAGGTCAAGGCAATCTGCCCTAACCCTAAGTAGCTTACCAAGCTCCCAAGACATGTTTCCAAAATATGAATAATAACAATGATGCCCTTTTGGTTCAACTAACCTTCTTAGCTAGATTTTAGGGTTTGCATGTTAGTTTTAGGGTTTGCATGCATGCCACTTTTAGGGTTTGCATGCATGTCACTTTTAGGTTTGCATGCATGCCATTTTTAGGTTTTGCATGCATGTCACTTTTAGGAACATTTCAAAGATAGTGGCAAGATGAGTAGAAAAAAATACTCTTGAAACTCAAGTAGAAAATAGTAATCTTGGGTGTAAGCCACAGTGGCAAGATGCGTAGAAATAAATAATTGAGAAGCTCATGTTTTTGGTAGCTGACCAATTTATCTAATTTAATATTAAAAGGAATTTAGGTATTTTTTGTGATATTAGGTAATTTTTCCCCTAAATGTTTGTCAAAATTCTTTTCCATGTAACATATTTGGGAGGGAACCTCCTAGGCTGTTCCTCTCATTCCAAGGATGGTATCAGGGTAAAACCTAGATTGTTCAGGGCATAAGGCCATGTTAACAACTCATGAATATATGTGTTTCTTATCCCAAGTAAGATGTGTTTCTTAATCCCAAGTAAGATGTGTTTCTTAATCCCATGTAAGATGTGTTTCTTAATCAACAACAAAATTTTATAGGGCTGCCAAATGAAGACCACATGATGTGTTTCACTCTACTTTCAAATGCATAACCATCCATGGGGATTGAATTTTGTGTCATGATGTTCATTTCGAGAGGTCTACCATTAGATGTGTATCTTACAACCCCATTAAATATATCACTCGAGGAATCATTGTATCCAGAAATATATTTATCTTCTTTGACATGTTTTGACATGCTTTTAATGTGAGAATTTCTCATCATGAATAGGTGCACAATGCCAAATTTTGGTAAAATTAATTTTGACATGTTTTTTAATCTATTCAAAATTCTTATCATGCACAGCTTCATAGCTTGAGGGTGAAGCAAGCTTGGCTACTATGCAGCGATAGACCCAGAGGTCATCGTTAGGTAAATTTCATTGTTATTCAATTCATAGACAAGTATATATAAAAATAAATCTTCTTTAAAACATCTAAATCTAGGATGTTGTTGTGCCCAGGCAGTGGCTCTCAGCATGACAAACGTCTATATGAGGGGTCTACAAGGGCCAATGGACAAACACAGAGGACACGTTTAGTGTCTTATTCTTTAGATATTCCATTTCTAGGTAGAGAAATTGTTTACATGTACATTTTCACTAGAATTCTTGTCTGGCATGTTTTTTAATCTGTGCAAAATTCTTATCATGCACAGCTTCACAGCTTGAGGGTGAAGCAAGATTGGCTACTATGCAACGACAGACCTAGAGGTCATCATCAAGTAAATTTCATTTTTATTCAATTCATAGTCAAGTATATATAAAAATAAATGTTCTTTTACATATCTAAACCTAAGATCTTGTTGTGCCCAGGTGGTGGCTCTTAGTGTGACAGACATCTGTCTGAGGGGTCTACAGGGGTTGGTGGAAAAACACATAGGATGCTATTGCCAGGTAGATATTGCTTTCATACATTTTGACTGGAATTATTGTTTGGAATGCTTTTTAATATGTCGAAAATTCTTATCAGGAATAGCTTTACATCTTTATCCTGAAGCAATTTTGGCTACTATGCAACCAAAGTACTTGAGTTCATCGTTAGGTAAATTCAAATGTTATTCATTTAATGCTGAAGTATATATAAACATAGATATTCTTATATACATCTTGATAAGATCTTGTTGTGCACAGGTGGTGGCTCTCAACATGATAGACATATGTCTGATGGGTCTACAAGGGTTGGTGGACAAACACATAGGATGCCATTGTGAGGTAGATATTATTTATGTACAATTTGACTAGAATTCTTGTTTGACATGTTTTTTAACATGTGGAATATTCTTACCATGCACAGCTTCATAGCTTCAGGATGAAGTAATATTGGCTACTATATAGCCACAATCCCTGAGGTCATCGTCAAGTAAATTCAGTTGTTATTTAATTCATACTCAAGTCTATATGAACATAAATATTATTTTACTTGGTCTTTCTAAGATCTTGTTACATGCACCGGTGGTGGATTTGAGCATGACATATGTATGTTTGAGGGGTCTACAGGTGCCGATAGACAAACACATAGGACACACTTAGTGTCTTATTCCTTAGATATGCCATCACCAGGTAGAGGTTGTTTACACATGTACATTCTGACTAGAAATCTTGTTTGATGATTTTTCTTGTTAACTAACATGTGATTACCATTTTTTGGTTTTGTATAGGTGCTTCTAGACATTCTGAAAATAATGATGGGGCATAAGATGATGCATTGAGTATTTCTAATGAACACATTTTATATGGACATGTATAATTTGATTGAAAAATTAGATATATATCTATATATCTATATATATATACTTGCATGTGCATCTTCTTACAAAGTTTGTTGCTCCTGATCTTAATCCACCTCTCGAGACAAGGAGATGTCATCAGGTGCATCAATATCCTCAAAATGATATATATGATCCTCTTTACAGTCATCCTAGAGATGTTCGTGAGGAGACTCCTTGGGAAGACAACGTCGCTATGCAAACTGTGGAAGATATGAAGGAGCATTCCTCCAGATTGAAGGTAGAACTTGAATCTTCAAATCTCTCTTTTGGTACTCAACAACGTCTCCATATTGTTTTGCACAATCTAAATTGTTTGATCGAGACATATCTTAGGGTTGGACCATCAACCCATATTTTTCATGATATGATGCATAGGAGGCGATTTTCAATTATGGGTTGCCACAAGTTTGAAGAAGTAAAGAAAGTTTTCACAAAAGAAATGGTCTTTTCATGTTTTGACTTGCGGTCTGAAGACAAAAAAACGTCTAAAAATCGCAAGATTCAATGATCCTTTGATTGCAACACACATTTTTTCAAGGTTCATGTGTGCATATGGGAAGTTCCCAAATAATGATGAGGTTCCTCAGTATTTTGTTAAGATACTGATTGTAGAGTTTCAGTTTAACATGGACCCCGACTATATAGATATGGGATCCAGTTTCTATGGTGCTGGAAAAGGTCATACATATGAACGACCTGATGCACGATGAGATGTTCATTATAGGAATCTGATGCCTCGGTTAGTGCAACCGCATCCAAGAGTTGTAGCTTTACCAGAGGAGTTGGAAACAACATCCCAAATAGCAAGAGGGGTGAGGGAAGAGTTACGAGACCATGTTGGGACTGCATTGACAGGGGTGGAAATCGGCCTACATAGTATTTCATCTGCATCCAGTATGGATGCAGGCCCATTTGATGATTATTCTGATGATCGCTTGAAAAGTATGAGTCGATTAGAGCTTGAGCAGTATGCAGCATACTGTAGAGACAATTATAAGCGAGTCGTTGCTCGACAAATGAAAATAGGGGCATGGGATGTAACTATGCTATAATATATGAAATTTAGTATATGAAATCTAATGTTTTTATTATATGAAATTTATGCAGTATACCAAATTCATGAATGATGACGAAGTTGATGATAGGAATTTGTTTGACCCAAAAGAAATAGAGGCTAGTGGCACAAATATAGATGTTGAGGAAATTCTAGTTTCACAATTTCCACCAGTGACGCAGGTATGGATATTTCTTTTTGTTCATATTTAATTACTTTTGGTATATTTTGTCCCCAAATTTGTATATATATATACATATATTGAATTTCATTTTGACTTTTCAGCCCATAGAAAACCAGGATCCATTGGTGTTCCTATTCGAAGGTTTAGATTGATCTTCTATAGATGCAAATCAATAGTGCTCCACATTCATTGTATGTACTTTTCACTATATTCATCAGTTAGCAGTTAATTGCTTTCTTGTCCTTCACACTTGGCATCTTCGGAACACATATTCATGTAGTTTGTTGGTGATTTGACCTATTCCCAATGTTGCTTGCTTATGGGGGTTTCACTTGTAGTCTTCTTCACTCAGGTGCTAGCATTGCATAATGTTTTGAGCCCACATGCATGGACACTTTGAGCTAGTATGCACTATTTTATGACAATTGGTTGTTAGCATAGTTTTTGGGCTTAGATGACATGACAACTCTCTCTTCCCTCCATCTTGATGGTTGGTGTGACAACATTATGGATTTGAAGGCATTCTTTCACACTTTAGACTTTCATCATGTATTTAGAGAACAAAATAAGAGGGTAGACAGTATATCCAAGGAAGTGCTCCCCATGGTTATGGGCCTACTTTCCTTCACTGAAAATTATGAGGAAATAGATATTGGGGAAGACAAGCTACAACTCTTCTAGAACAGAGCTTGTACCTCCTACTCTTCAACCTTTTGGTTGATTTGTTTTCGAGTATGGATGATTGAATCTTTTAGCATCATATTGGATGTCTTGAGGATGACACTGTTTCTCCTCTGAAGGTATTGATATTAGGACACTTCACCGAGCACTTCCTTAGATATACTGAACTGGTCTCTTTATGTTTCCTCTGTAGACATGTATGGATGATCTATCTTGTAAAAGTTGGCTAAGGACAAAAGGAGTGTACCATCCATTTGGATGTTACCCTTATACGATGATGACAAAAGTATATATTAAACTATGTACCTTAAGAGAGAGAAAATTCTTTGGTCTTGTTGGTCCTAATTGAATGTTTGTCCACCTTTACGGTTCACTTTGCTCATGGTTGTTGAGTCATGGTCCTATTCTTACTTAGTCCTAGGTTTATCTCACCGTGTTCTCATCCTGTTCTCTCACTGGGATCTTTGCTATCATCGGTTTCTCCAGTAGGGGTTATCTCCTCTGCGATCTTATTTTCTCCTCTTGCCTGTAGGTTTGTCTCTCGGGTTTTCCTTTGCGATTTCACTCCATGATTTTACCTATGCGTCTTGTTCATTTCAAGGGCTGAGTTTTACCTCTGTGAATTGTTCATTCATGATCTGCCACTTGTTCATTCACACTCTGAGTTTTACCTTTGTGATTTATTATTTGTTCATGGGCTGAGCTTGATCTCTACATTTTCTTTATTTACATCTCATCTTGTAAAGTGAGTCTCTACGTCTTTCTTAGCTGCTTAACTCATGATTTTTCTCAGTGTGAGTCTCTACATTTTTCTAAGTCGCTTACCTCATGATTTTCTCAGCTTTAGTTCTTATGGGTTTTTTGTGTGTGATGGGTTCTATCCTTGGAGTGACTGTGAGTTTACTCTTCAAGTGTGGATTGTGAGTTACTCAACATGACTGTCATAGGGTATTCGTATGATTGAGTGTCTCTTGTGCTAAGTGACTGTGTGTCCTTAGCATGACTATTTTGGACATGACTGAATTAATCAAGCCTATGCTTTTGATTGAAACCTATATTTATGTTGATTAAGAGTCTAAGGTCAGTTTTGGTCTGCTTTAACTCTCTCTCAAGGTACGTATATGGTTTACCGTGTTTGACTTGTCCCTTTGGTGACAAGATCAAACTAAAAATTATCTGAGTATAAGGCAGATTCAATTAATGGTTGTGATTCCTTAATGTTGTATCTCCTGCACTTTATTTATTCATTCTTGTACATGAAATATGGTATGACATACCAATGACCAACCTTAATGCATTGACCAGTAGAGCGTTAAAATTAACGTAGTGACAAGCAGAGCATTAACTTGAAAGAGATGAAAATTTGTCATTTTTTTGGGGGTTAGTGAAAAAATCTCCGTTAATCCAGCACTTTGTTTAATGATTTATCTTGTTAAATATTTTATTGTTTGCTATATGAAAATTGGAAATTATTATTTTGGTTGGTGAACTAATCACTAATAATCCAGGACTTGCACTATCCCAAGCCAAAGCAAAGATATATTTCTGATATATTTGTCATAGACAATTGCAAAATTTGTGAGGTAAGAGTTCTATCTATAATTTCATGTAGTGGAACTTGTTTTGAAATTGGCGGCAAACATAAATTTTGAGCATGGTTATGGTTATGTAGCATGGTTAATGTCATGGTTATGCTATGTAGCATTTTACAAGGTTGAGACTTCAATCCTCATTTCTTTCTTTTCTATTTTGGCCAATCCCTAAAACCTAAAAGGGCATGGATTCAAGTTTTATGTGGTGCATTCATCGCAGTTTCCTTGAAATTATGGATAATACTAAATTTTTATTGTGTTCAGTTTCTTGTTTTTTTGGTCATGAGACTAGATGGAAAATTCTCTTAGACCTTCGCAACTAACGATGTTTTGAATGATCTCTACCATAGTAGAAAAATAAAAAAACACACAGGGGAACTAGTCAAATGCCCAAGTTTTGCATCCAATTTTTTTTCTAAGTAAAACCACATGGGTTTCCCTACATTTCATAGATGGTACTCGATGTAAACGTGTTGGTGCAGATTATGGCACCTGACCTAGTAGGGAAATTGAGTGAGGAATGCAACAGAGCCAGCTAGCCTATGGGATTAACCCTAATCCCTTCTGAAGATCAAGGTGCTCAACCACTCGAGCTACCCTATAAGGCTAAAATTTTGCATCCAGTTTACTCCACTGTTCTTTTAGAATCAAAGTATATGCAACAAAACCAAAAAGTCTGAGATGTTTTACCTTGGGTTTTCACACACCAAGCTTCTTCAAGTGTACTATTTTGCATTATGGGCTAAAAGTTTGCATCCAGTTTACTTTACTGTTCTTTTAGAGTCAAATTATATGCAACAAAAGAAAAAAGTATGATATTATGGTGAGTTTGGAACATGTAGCCCTAGAACGGTGAGCTTGTTAGAGCATCTTAAAGACGACCTACTTAGGGTTTAATCCATTGTATATTAGGAGATGAATATTTTGAGAAGAAACCCTAGGATGTTCTTGGTGAGAGAAGAAAAAGAGGAGACATCTTACCCAAAAGAGGAGACATATTGCCTTGGAGGAAATTCTTGTATGATGCATGCTTGTTGGATCTCCTTGTTCCGAGCAAGGGTTTTCATCATTTTCCCTAGCTAGGGTTTTGGAGGGCTAGAAGATTGTACTAGCCTTGTGATAAGGCTACCGTGTGTGCATGAACTTCATCTTTATGGATATTTCATATTACTTAAGTTTCCAGTTGTCCAATGCTTGTGTAATTTGTATATTTAATTTTCAACCATCAATATTCTTCATGGTTTGTAATTTCCAGCACTATATGTCTTGTTGATTTGACATAAGTTAAGGGTGAATATGTTAAGTGATTTAACACCACAATCAAAGAATATAAGGGCATATTTACTGATGTTTTTATAGCTGTTGTAAGTGTTTTCAAATCTGTTATATGCATGGTAAGATTACCCGAGCTCTGAAACCTTCTATTGTTGCCTTAGACTTCCGAAGAAGGTTAGAGCAGTGGTCTACTACTACCTGTGGCCTCCACCAAGGTTATGGTAGTCTGCTATTGTAGCCTTAGACCACCTGCAAGGCTGTTGTTGTAGCCTTAGACCACCACCAAGGGTGGTGGTGCTGCCACCAGGCCTACTATAGCAGCCCTAGTCACCACCGAGGGTGTTGTAGCAGCTTGTTGCTGCTCTCATCACCACCATGAGCTGTAAATTGTGTATGGATGAATCTTGTTTGTGATTTAATCTTAAACCTTATGAAAATACTCATCATTCTTCATATTATACTTGTTTATACCATCACCGAGGGTTGGAGAAACCTTCTGTTGTTTCCTTAGACTTCTAGAGAAGGTTGGAGCACTGGTCTGTTGCTACCTCTGGAATCCACCAAGGTTATGGCAGTATTCTTTTGTAGCCTTAGACCACCTGCAAGGCTATTGTTGTATCCTTAGACCACCACCAAGGGTGGTGGTGCTTCCATCGAGCCTGCTTTAGCATCCCTAGTCACCACCGAGGGTGTTGTAGCAGCTTGTTGCTACTCTCCTCATCACCACTGTGAACTGCAAACTATGTATGGATGAATCTTATTTGCGATTTAATCTTAAACCTTATGCCAATACTCATCATTCTTCACATTATACTTGTATTTCTATATCATTACATCTTTCTAGAATTGCTTCGTAGCATCTTCTTCAAATGTGGAAGGTTTTGAATTCCTGATGCGACTTATTTGTGAAACATACCCTGAATATCTGTCAAGTTGTTTTCGCTGTTTGGATGAGACTAATGGTTATCCATTCTTCTCTGCATCTTATACAATATCTCAATACCATGAGTTCCTCCTCTTAGAAGGAAGTTCATCAACTAGTTCTACAAGTTCATGAGGGGCTAGTGAATCTAAGAAATATTATTTTTTCTCCCTCTAAAAATGTGGAGAACTAGAATCTGGGCCCTTCATTAGGGGAGTCCCATGCTCCTCCATGTCTGTATCATATTAAACCTATTTCAATCACTTGAAATTCATCCTCTTCATGGAATGTCACATCTTGGATGACGTCTATGTGTCTTTCACCAGACACATATATTTTGTAGGCTTTGGATGATTTGATATAACCAACAAAGGCTCCCTTCTTTCAAGATGGCTCCATCTTTGTCCTCTTTTCTTTGGGTTTATGAATGTATACATGAATCCCAAAGATTACCACATGTGAAATATATGATTTTTCACTAGTGAACACTTCTTTAGATGTCTTCTCTTATAGAAAATCATGATGACTTATATTCTGGATATACAAAACTCTACTGGTGGATTCTTTCCATAATGAGGTAGATAGAACTTCATCATGCATCATGTATTTTGCATCCTCACATATGATTGTATTCTTCCTTTTGACAATGCCTTTCCACTGGGGATTGTAGAGTACTATCAACTATCTAAATATTCTTGCATAACTACAAAAATCATTAAATGCATTTGAGTCAAATTAACCTCCATTATCAAATCTTAAAGGACAGATATTGTTTCCAATATGATTCTCAACTAGGGATTTGAATTCCTGATACTTGTTGATGGTTTCACTCTTAGCATTTAGGAAGTAAATCCATGACTTTCTAGAGAATTCATCTATGAATTGTACATAGTATAAATATCCACTCAGAGAGGGTGATGCCATGGGACCACATACATCATAATGTATTAACTCAAAAATCCCATTATATATAATAGAACTTCTAGAAAAACACTTTTTAACATTCTTCCCAAGAGCGTAACCCCTACAATATCATGCTTAAAATAAAATATAGCCATACCTTTGACCATCTTCTATAATCATGGCAGCACTTTCTAATGGAGGTGCACAAGCCTCTTATGCCATAGCTTGCATGGACTGACTGTGTTATGGATCATAGCATGAATGTACTTTCAAAGTAGTTTGTAGATGCCTTCCTATCTAACTCCAATCATAGCATGAGATTTTAATTCTTTGTTCTTTGGCCATAATAGCGCTTGATTATCCATGAAGATAACTATGAATCCTTTACCTTCAAGAACCGAAAATGATAGGAGGTTATTCTTTGATCCTGGAACATATAGAATGTCCTCCACATGTAGTACATCACCTGAGCTCAACTAGAATAAGGTAGATCGAACTCCCTGGCTCGAATAGGTTGCGTTGTCTCCCAACTCCACCTTGCACATGAAATTTTTCGCGTTCATATTAGTGATGGTGCACTTATACCCAATCATGTGTTTGGATGCACCATTTCCAACTAACCATGTCTCTACACTTATGGTGACAGATCCAGAAATGGACGAGACATGGTAATATTCCCTCGTCTCATTTTCCTTGGATGCATTCTTCTGAGTAGTTTCATATTTTGTAGCATTATAAGAATGAGACTTTCCTATTCCTCCTTGTTTTGATTTACACTCATTTGCATAATGCCCCTTTTTCTCGCAGTTGTAGCATATTTGACCTTCAACTTGTCAAAGCCTTTATTGTGTACCTTATTCTTTGGATGAGAAAACTTCTTTTGAGAGAAGTGCTTATTTCATTTCTTCATCCTTGTCGTAAGATAAAGGTATTCTTATATAGATGAATTTTCTAGGTGCTAATGTTGATGACACCAACAAATTGTGGCATCAATGGTTGGGCCATATCAAATTTGGGACTATGCAACATATCAGTTGTTTAAGGATGGCAGATGAGCTTCTACATATTAAACTATGTACAGGTGTCTATGAAAAATGTATGTTGGGGGAACACCGTCATGAGTGTTAGGATTATTAATCCTCCCTTGTCCAATTTGGTCATATATCTAAATCGGGAGTCCATCCAGTCTATTTATAGTCATTAACACCATTGGGTCCACTTGGCCTAATTGGGGCACATGTTCCAGTTACTAAAGTGTGGGGAACACTAGTTGAGACTCACTGCCACTGATTGTACTTGATTGCATCAGTTTAGGAGCCTCCTAGACCAATCCCTACAATTTAGGAGCCACTGGGAGTGCCAAAACCAACCAAGGTCAGTTCAGTTCAATTGATGACTAGTTAAACTAAGTTAGGAGTCAGCTACATTTAGTTCTAGTCCTCTACATTCAGTTAGCACTAGGTTTACTTGACTGCACTCAGGAGGGGCACATTTCTCACCTACCATAGTCAGTTAGCCTTAGTCAACACTGAATGTAACACTTGAGTTGTGTTTTAGAACTCCGATGAACTCCGGTTATGGTTTAGACAAGGTTAGTTAACTATTGAGTCCTCCGATAGTGATTTAGACAAGGTCTTAGTTACCTACAATCAAGTAGAGTCTAATCAATTCGAATTTCCTCATGTGGATTCAAATTGCTTATGGCTATTAAATCCATTGTACTTCATTGTAATTATTATCTAATTACTCTTTGATTAATGAAAATCATTCACAGCAGCAAACCATTTTTGCACTATTTCATTCTTCAATGATTGAGTAAATTGTGTGATCTATCTTATGAGTTATGTGTTTGTCCACAGATCTATGTGCTTAGTTTAATATGGTATTAGAGCCTTGGAAGACAAGGAACTTCTCCTCCTTAGATCTCCTACTGGATCATTTTTTGAGAAAAATTGCTCCTTCTAGCACTGCACCAAAAGCGAAGAATTTACCACTTAATACCCCAAGAAAATGAATTGTTGATCAAGCTTGCTTGATTAACTAAGTTGGGTGTGAAGAAAATTCCAAAAGTCCAGGCTGTCCGACCTTACAGTGCTTTTTTTTGTTTTGCAGGTACAACTTCGAATGGATTCATCAGTTCCTCTTCTCTTTCTGTCCACAAACTATTCAGAATGGAAGAAGAAGATGATTTCATCTCTAATGAGACAAGGTCTTTGTTGGGTGTCGATTGGACTTGGTAAAGAGTGTTTTAGTGAGATTGACTGGCTGAATAAAAGTGATGGAGATTTTGGAACAATAGCAACGGGTATTTCTCCTAGCTTGTGCCACCTCATTAGATCTATTGAAGACCTAAAGGAACTCTGGACAAGATTGGACAGAACCTTTTGAGTGATTGATGAGGATCATAATAGAATTTTGGAGAGAATATCCAGCACCATAAGAACTCTTGATCCAAAATTCTCAGCCTCCACTATCTCTGATGAAGTTGTTCAAGATGAAGAAGAAGCAAAAGCTTCTACACAGTCAATTCGAATTGAAGACAGTCTCCATGCAATGACTCCTTCTCCTGATGCTCCGGAAGTTCATGAGATCTCTGATATCTCATCTCCTCATATTGCTGAAATAGAAGAATACATTCAAATATATAATATTGAATAAAAACACTGTTGCACTTCCATGCAAACATTCAACGGTGATTTTCCTTTTAATTCTGTGAAAAATTTACCAGTAATTGCTTCCAAAAGTGAAAAGAAATTTGATTTTTCTCCCTCTAATGTTTCTGCTGGTGTGAAAATATGTGATACCTTGGATATTTTGGAATAAATATCAGATTACCAGAGTGATCCATTCACTCCCCATGATCTATATTTTCCAGCAAATTCCTGCAGGATTGCATGCACCAAAATTCAGAATTTTGAAGAAGAAGAAAGTTGTGTATCCACCCTCTCGGTTAACCATTTATTTGAATATGATATTAACCTTATTGGATCTGATATGATATTATTTAGATATGATATGATATTTCTTGGTTTAATATATCAAATTCATAATATTTCAGTACTGCTTGTAGATGTTCTCATCAACGGTGTGAAGAAACAAGTACCACAAGTATCCTACAAAATTGCTGCTGGGGATTTGATTCCATTTCACAGTTTTAGATTTGTTTTGAAACCAATTAGATCTATTTTAATTTATGATCTGATATTATTTGGTTCATATTTTAAAATCCAAAAGCTTTCAGTCATGCTTGTAGCTGCTCTCACCAATTTCGGTGTGAAAGATCAAGTACCGCACTTTCTCTTCAAAACTGTCGATGGGGATTTTGTGTTAGTTTCCTCATATGAGGTTGCTGATATTTTATTATGTCATTCATTATCTATTTTAGAAGCTATATCAGACTATGGAGCTCAAGCATTCACTCTCAACAGTCCCACTGCTTCTCTACCATTGATCACATGCTCATCTCCTCATAGAAGTTGTAAAGAGGAATATCTTCTGCATCCGCCTGGACACTTTCTCCTAACACTTGGGCCTGTTCTCACCACTCATGGTTTTCTGTTCATGGTTGAAACATATCAGTTTATTTAGTGTTCCTCACATGTTCTGAATTCTCAAGAATCTTTTCTCACTTATCAGTTGACTTCAGTTTCTCTACATGGGTCCAATCTTCATCCGGTAGTTGTCTATATTTTTGATTTAGTTGAGCATATAATTATTCTTCCAAAGAGGAGAATTCCTCTAGACATAATGATGGAGAGGTTCATATTCTAGGCCCCAGGATACCTGTGCACAGAAGATTGATCATGATTCTACCTGCCTAATTAGAGGGGGCTATTTTTTTTCCATGTGGTTTTTTCCCCAGCACCTTGTTTTTCAGCAGTTACTTTACTTTACTTGATGTAATGGGTGACCTATGGTCTTAGTTACCAAGGCCCACAGATTGTCCAAGTTAGCATTCATGGAGGGTGTTAGGATTATTAATCCTCCCTTGTCCAATTTGGTCATATATCTAAATCGGGATTCATGTCTAAATCAGGAGTCCATCTAGTCTATTTATAGTCATTAACACCATTGGGTCCACTTCACCTAATTGGGGCACATGTTCCAATTACTAAAGTGTGGGGAACACTAATTGAGGCTCACTGCCACCAATTGCACTTGATTGCATCATTTAGGAGCCTCCTAGACCAATCCCTACAATTGAGGAGCCACTGGGAGTGCCGAAACCAACCAAGGTCAGATCAGTTCAGTTGATGACTAGTTAAGCTAAGTTAGGAGTCAGTTACATTCTGTTCTAGTCCTCTACATTCAGTTAGCGCTAGGTTTACTTGAATGCACTCACGAGGGGTGCATTTCTCACCTAACAAATTCAGTTAGCCTTAGTCAAAACTGAATGGAACACTTGAGTTGTGTTTTAGAACTCCGATGAACTCTAGTTATGGTTTAGACAATGTCAGTTAACTATTGAGTCCTCTGACAGTGATTTAGACAAGGTCTTAGTTACCTATAGTCAAGTAGAGTCTAATCAATTCGAACTTACTCATGTGGATTCGAATTGCTTGTGGCTATTAAATCCATTGTACTTCTTTGTAATTATTATCTAATTACTCTTTGATTAATGAAAAGCATTCATAGCTGCAAGCCATTTTTGCATTGTTTCATTCTTCAATAACCGAGTAAATTGTGTGATCTATCCTGTGAGTTGTGTGTTTGTCCACAGATCTATGTGCTCAATTTAATAATGAGGTCTTTCCTAAGGATTTAGGGGGCAAGTCTCTGAACCTATTGAGCTGGTTTATAATGATATTTTCACGCCTATGACCACTTCTTCACTTGGTGGGGCTAGATGTCTCCTTACCTTCATTGATGATTTCTCCTACTTCCTTTGGGTATATATTATTCATTCAGAGGATGAAGTATTTAAGAAATTCAAGGAATAAAATCATTGTGAAAAATCAAAGAGATCACAAGATCAAATCTATTAGGACTGTTGAAGGAGGAGAACATTTCGATGATGAATTTCATCCATTTTTGACATCTTGTTGCATTGTTTGGCAAAATCCAATCTCTCAACAAGATGGAATAGCTCATTGAAGCAATAAAGATATTATGGAAATGGTTTGTTGTATGTGTTGCTGCCTTTCACACACCTGGGTCACGTGGCAGAAATCTTCAAGCCACTCGGTGTGTCCTTGAGGGAAAGTCTTGAGTCAAGGTTGTCACCTTGTTCTTGACTCCTCCATTTAGGCTCAACTCCTAACGAAGCCAAGGGGGGTAGACCCTATTAAGTTACTAAGGATAAAATACTTAGTAAGGTGATGTTGAAATGAATGAGTTACTTAGGAGTTTGAAATTTAACCATAAACAACCATAGATGACAATATACAAAAATGAGCGCACGAAAGCACAATGCTGAGACACAATATAAATATATAGCAAGAAAATAACCAGTACCCTTAAAATGGAGTCAAAAAGAAATCAATATACTTGCATGTGCTTGGAGTGAATGTTTTGCAATTGCCTCTTGGTACGTTTTAAGTTAATGTGAAAATATGAGTTGATTAAAATTAGGCGAAGGGGTGGACTCCAGATATACCCGAGAGTACTTGGAGTATGTCCAAAACTAAACCTTCATGGCTACCCACAAGGAATATGTGGGCTGAATGGAGTCTCTGAGGCTATTTTTCATAATGCACCCGTTAGGGTGTGACAGAGATCGGCACCCCGAGGTCACTTTTCAGAAGTTCCCGCTTCCTTTGGGTATTTTGCCACCGTAATGGTTTGATCTAGGTGTTGGATTTTCACCTGATGGTTTGTCAATTTGGGAAAGTGAATCCTAATTATACTAGTCACTCAAATTCTTTTGATATAGCTTAACTGATCAAATGAACCGAATCCAAGTGCAGAGCATACACACTAGAGTCTTGTCAATTTTAGTAAATTTTGAGATGGATGTTCTTGTTAAAAGGAAAACCCTCCAGGAACCTCTTTCGGTCGAAGTGGACCTCAATTGGGGAATCAAGGACGGGTTGATTTTATTATGGTTACTGAAACAAATGATGATAGAAAATGAAATGTAAAAAGATGAGCAAACCACAATTTTCTAATTAGACTACCACGAACCTTTCTTCACCTTTCGGCTCAAAAGGAGGCTCGTGGGGTAAGTATTAAAGTTACTTTGAAAACAATAGAAATGGAATATGGAATTTATTTTATATAAAATTATACTACCCTGCATATTAATACTATGGTAGATTGAAAAAGATGAACGAAAAGCAAAAAATGACACGGACACAAATCCCCCCAGGGGGGATGGGGAATGGGCTCGAAAGAGCCTATTCAAAAATTATTTTTATTACCAATGGTTACAATATCAGAAAAATGATATTATGCCTCTTGATTCTTATATCAAATGAAATCAAGAGCTTACAAAGTACGAAAATTCAAGATTTTAGTAAAAAAGGGAGACCCCTAGGGGAATTCAGAGGCCCAAAAGTCACTTTCGAGCAGCAGCTCCTCCTTTTTTCTGTTATGCCTGATAAAAAAAAAGCAATATTATTAGACTAAAATATTCCCAAAAGCACTCTGAAAGTACCTTTGGTTCAGCTTACTTTTAACCAAAAAATGCTAAGTAAAAACTAGTTAAAAAGGTAAAAAAGGAACCAAGGAAAGCAAGCTTTCCTTGGGATCTTGGATTGCCTTTTAGGCTGCCAATATGATGTGCACTGATTTCTATATTTATCTTTTATAACAGAAAATAGAAATCTAATGCATGCAAGCTACAAATTTTCTTTAAAATTCCATGCAAAAAGGACGATTTCCCTAAAGCTAGATCTAGAATGCTTATGAAACCTTTTAAGAGCAAGATCTAGACTATGGGCTTTGAGAAGATATATATATGTTAAATTTACTTTTAATATGATAGATCTAAACAATATCAAAGGAAAGAGATGGCCAATAAATTTATTGAAAAGCACCTTTCCTATGAAGATTATAATAAGCTTATTATCAATCTTAGCAATGAATCCACAAGCAATTAGCAAATTATGAACACAGATACAGGTTACCTCGGTTAAAAAATGGCAATGATCATCCACACATACAATGGCACAACACCGTCTTGCCTCCAAAGCTTCTCTTTATTTCAAATGATCAATAAAAATAGTACAATAGCAGCAGCACCTCAATCCCAGTTTTGACTCTTGGAAGAGGCTGCTGTGCTTGGATATATACAAAAACTAGGAGATCCAGCCCAGGGGGGCACAAATACCAAGGAGACAGATCAAAATCAGCTGATGGAGAGTCAATCAATGTAGATCTGAAGCTGAACTGAGCCTACTTGTCAACCGGGGGCCTGATTGAGCTGACACATCAACCCATAAACCGACACATAAGTCCACAGAGCATCCAGGAGAGTCCACACATGTGGAGGAGAGAGAGAGGGTGTAATTCCCCATAAATACTGCTGAAGATCAACTCTAGATCTTATTTGATCACCTCCTTCAGTCAAGGATTTGTCAGATCCATTCAATCTACTTCAGATCTGACTGATTTCAATCAAATCGGCTAAGAATCCACTGATATATGATTTTGGATTTGCTCCATTATTCATCAATTTATTAATTAAAATCATCAATAATTGATTTTTTGGGGCTTTCTGACCTGAGTGATGGAAAATCACTCAAAACTAGGAAATAGTGGGTCCATGGGTTTACATGGTGCTCTTAGCTTGAAAATGAGCACCTACATGACTAAAACTGATTATTTGGCCCACTTTTATTACAAAATCAATTTTTCCAATTAAACTATTAAAAATAGCCTAAGTTTTGGAAAAATTAAATTTTAATAAAAAACACTAAAAAATTGAAAAATTGAAAAAACCTAGGGGGACTTAGACATGTTCATATGACTCTACCATGATGTCTAGCATGTTTATACATTGAAACATAGACTCTAATAACCTCAATAGGCCTAAATTCCAAGCCGACCACCCCAACTTTGGAGGTATGGAGTGAAAAACTCAAAAATTATCAGTCGTTTATTCAATAGCCAATAATAACCAAGGGAAAAAAACCCCTGGGCTGATCGGATTGATAAATAAAGTCTAAGATACCGAGTCTTTTACAGACACTATCATGCTAGAACATTTATTACAATTCCCCCATGGGGTATGAACATGTGATATAGTACAACAAGCACTTCCCAGAAGTACTTCCAAAGGTCTTCTGAAGTCCGAATAAGCTATCCTTGTCTGGTTCACCAGGCTCACTTGATAAAAAACCACTGAGTACAACTTAGGTGGTAACAGTATGTAGCATTCTCTTTACGGTGATTTTATGTTATGGGGGAATTAGTCTTCAATACCTATGATCGAGCTACTGAATCCCTCTTTTTACAAGGCTGTTTCTACAGTGATGATATAGTGGCTTAGGCAATGAAGGCTTAGTATTTAATGAAGATTTGTTTTAGTAAAACATAAATTTAAATGATTTGTTTAAATTTAGTTATTTAGGATGGTTGGAGGTGAGTGACTAGTGCCAATAGCCCTATTTAGAATGTGGAGTCTTGGGGCTTCAAAGAGGTCTATAAATTATGAATGGATCGGAGTAAATATGTTGTGCATACATGCAGAAATTTACCTATGAATGCAAGATTAGATGGCTAGACACACGTGTAGAAAACCTTTTCTTCACATAGCCTATAGAGAAAAGCACACAACAATTGATGAATCTCCCCTTTTTCACACCCATAGGCTTACATTCATACCCACAAACCCGAGCTTCCAAAGCTGACTGTCATCCTCTGCTACTGTTGACATTCTGCCTGTGTGTTTTTTGTATTTCTAATTTATTGTTGATTATTTCAGCAAAAACCAGTGATTGAGATGATCAAACTGAACTTTTTTGAGTTTTCTTTCTATTTGTTTTCTCTTTTGAAGTTGTTTTTATTCCTTTCAGACATTGCAATAGTTTAGGTTTGTCGAATTTCGGGTTTAGGGTCCTCTTGTTATGTATGTAGAGTTTACTTTGTTGACATTGTTTTACTATCTTAGTGTTTAGCAACTTTTCAGTGCCATGTACTACTGATGATCATCTTTATGCATCGTATTTTCCAAGTTTTTTGGCACCATGTACAACAGCTTATGGTCATCTTTACTGCGGTTATTATCCAGAATGAGGGCTACACTGTGGTATCAAGAATGATGGCTGCACTGAATATATATGTAATTATTAATTTGTTGAATCTGAATAGTTACATTTGAATGGTAATATGTATTTGTAAAATTGACCCATTTTTTAGTAGCAAAATGATAAATTTTAGATGTATCTTTTTGGTATGGTTTTGACACATAATTCATGTAGAATTTTGAACCACTCCTTGTTTTATTTGAGAACATGGTTGCAAATAAAATTTAAGACAATATAGAAATGTAAATGCTATGATCAAAACTCATTTTCAAGGGATACAAATAATAAAACAAGGTAAACGTTACAAGCATTTAATGTCAATGAGTGTGTTCTTATTGTGTAAGCATAAAATATTTATGGTTCAATTAGATGTAGATGATGAAATTTGTTGTTGGGTTAATTTCTTAAGCTTCCATACGAAGATAGACCTCCATATACTATGAGGGATAAGGTGAAAAGTGTTTTTCCATCTTCATGCTCACATTTCATTGAATGAAAAGGCTGTGTGGTGCACTTTCATATATGAAGCTCGATGAGTGTGAAACCAATGCCTAGTTAGTGGAATTGTTTTAGAATCTTCATGACATAAATAATGGGGATAATATCACCCTTGACACATTTGTGAAGCTAAAATTGTTGTATTTTATCACCATCACTATTCATGCAACATAATGTTCTTGTTTTTCATCACCCTATTTTCAAAGTTTTGAGTATGTGCATGAGTTATTTTTACAGCACACCAAAAAGACTAACATACCAATATGTGCATGAGTTATTTTTTCAGTGCACCAAAAACACCAACATACCAAGATAATCAATGCATCAAAATGTATCATTAAGTCATGTGTCCATATTATAAATAGTTGTAATTTTTCAAAACTACTTTATTGTCTTTTTGAAACTCATATATAGGAAGGTAAGATGAGTTTATGGTTGGCATGTATGAGCATGCTGAAACAGATTAGAGTTAGGGTTTAAATATCTTCTTTAGTGCACATAATATAAGGAGATTGCATGAACCTATCTTATGACTATGACAAGGTTTCCGTTGTAAAAATTTTGTAAATATTACATCAATGAATCTTGTTTGCACCCAAACAAAAGGAACTAATAGAACACACTTTTCAAAAGGAACTAATGAATTAAATGTCATGGAAACCCTTTAGACATGATAAATACAAAGAAAGGGAAATGATATTTTCAAATAAGGAAATGTAGTTCATTATAATTTATATCTAGCATGGTGGAAGAATAGGCTCATCAATACTATGAGTTGATCATCTATAATCAAGAACTATTGATAAGAAAAATAGACTATTGGTTTTAATGCTCGTAAAATCTTAAGGTTATGGTAATGGATTTTTCTATTGAATATATCGGCACTTTGAGCTTTAACAAAACTTATAATCAAGAATTATTGAAAATATAAATACACTATTGGTTTTAATTCTCATAAAATAAGGTTATGGTAATGGATTTTTCTATTGAATATATCAGCACTTTGAGCACACAAAACTTAAGTAATTTTGAGGACGGTCAAAGAGGGAGGTTGCTAAAATTGATATCATTGTATGTAACCATTCTATTTGTAGAAAAAAAATATTAATGAAAATGAAACCAGATGCAATGGAGGTGTAATCCTTAATGTTCTTTCATTTTGTTCTCAATCCAACTTATTTTCATTACACATAAATGCCCTCCATTTCTACATTATAGAAGGTTGTCTTCACATAAAGTTGAAAAGAATGTTTCAATATATTATATTCCTTTGCTTTAAGTGTTTCCCTTTACATGTGAACAATAAGAATGAGAAAGAGCTTCTCTTAGTTTTGAGAATTATATATATATATTCTCTACTGACGAGGCCAACCACGTGAAGGTGGAAGCTCATTTGGCCCCTCCCACCCACACACCATAGAATCAAAGAACAAAAATTCATCAAACTTGATGTATTTTTCATTCATACGAAATGTGCCTGTTTCCACCTAAGTTGTACTTAGTGGTTTTTTATCAAGAGAGCCTGGTGAACCGGACAAAGATGATTTGTTCGGACTTCAAAAGACCTTCAGAATTGCTTCTGGGAAGTGCTTGTTGTACTATATCATATGTTCATACCCCATAGGGGAGTTGTAATAAAATGTTCTAGCATGATAGTGTCTATAAAAGACTCGGTCTCTTGGACTTTATTTGTCAATCCAATCATCCCAGGGTGTTTTTTCCCTTGGTTATTATTGGTTGTTGAATTAACGACTGATAATTTCTAAGTTTTTCACTCAATACCTCCAAAGTTGGGGTGGTCGGCTTGGCATTTAGGCCTATTGAGGTTATTAGAGTCTATGTGTCAATGTATAAACATGCTAGGAATTATGGTCGATTCATATGAACATGTCTAAGTCCCCCTAGGTTTTTTTTATGTTTTTCTTAAGTTTTAATTTTTCCAAAACTTAGGCTATTTTTTAATAGTCTAAATGGAAAAATTGGTTTTGTAATAAAAGTGGGCTCGAAAATCAGTTTCAATCATGGGGGTGCTCATTTTAAAACTCAGAGCACCATGTAAACCCATCAACCCACTTTTCCTAATTTTTGAGTGATTTTACCATCACTCAGGTAAGAAAACCATAAAAATCAAATATTGATTATAATAAATTAATTAAATAATGAAGAAAAACCAAAATCCTAAATTAGTGGGGTTTGCTTTGATTTGACTGAAATCAGTCTCATCAGCTTTGGATTGACTAGAGTTGACCATTCCTTGACAGAAGGAGTTAATCTGGGCTGAACAGGGAGTGCAACACAACATGCAATCTTGGGAATTACACCCTCTCTCTCTCCTCCACACGTGTGGGCCCATCTGGATGAGTTTTGGTGGATGTTTCAATTAATAGGTTGAGGTGTCAGTCCGATCAGCTCTCTGATTGACAGTTGCACTCAGTGAGACTCAGATCAAGCTCAGATTGACTCCACATGCAGCTGCAGTCTCTCTCTCCTTGGGAATTGTGCTCCCCTGGGCTAGGTTTCCAATTTTTGTTATAAATAAAGTACGGTTTTCCTCTTCCAAGCTAGTTAGAGCTGGATTGAAGGGCTGTTGTTATTGTATTGCTTACTATTTTGAAATGAATAAAGCTTTGGAGGAAAGATCTATGGTGTAATGTTTTTCATGTGTGGATGGTGATTGTCAAGTGCTTATGAGGTATAATCTGTATTATTGATCTTTGCTTTTGATGGTTAATTGTTGGCATTGAAGGAGAGCGCCCTCCCGTTGGGGTAAGAGATCATTCTAGTTTGATTTATGGTCTTACTGTTCTCTTGTTTCATATCTCTTCGATTTGCATGTATTTTAAGTTTAATTGCATGCTTTCTAATTGTCATTTTCTAGCAACACCCATGTTTTAACCATCTGTTTGTGCAATGATTTCTAAGTTTCAGGTGATCTCACTTGTAGAAAGGGTTGAGATAGTTTTAATATTCCTCATATTTAGGATATTTTTGAGGACAGAATCTCTCGGTGTTCCACCAAAGCAAACTGCAAAGCCCAACTTTCCCAAGCTTCCAACACTCTTTCTATCTCTTCCTCCTTCCAAAATCAAAATTTTACCTGGTTACTTTGTTTACAAGATTTGATATTATTTAGATATATTGTATTAAAGTAAAACTTAACATAGATATATTTTCTCAAGGCTCATAATCTAGATCTTTCTCCTTAAAAGTTTCATAAGCATTCTAGATCTAGTTTTAGGGAAATCATCCTTTTTGCATGGCATTTTAAAGAGAATTCGTAGTTTGCATGGATTAGATTTATGTTTTTTTTCGTAAAAGATAAAATCCAGCAATCAGTGCACATCACATTGGCTTCCCTAAAGGCAAGCCAAGATCCCAAGGAAATCTTGCTTTCCGTGGTTCCTTTTTTACCTTTTTAACTAGTTTTAACTTATCTTTTTTTGGTTTAAAGCAGGCTGACCCAAAGGTACTTTCAAAGTGATTTTGGGCATATTTAATTATAATAATCTCACTATTTTTTAGCAGGGATAACAGAAAGAGGATAATCTATTGTTCGAAAATGGCTTTTGGGCTATCCAAATCCCCCTAGGGGAGTCTCCCTTTTTTGACTGTAATCTTTAATTTTGGCACTTTGTAAGATCTTGGTTCATTTTTTATAAGAAACAAGAGGAATCATATAAATTTTCTGATATTGTAACCGCTGATAATAAAAAATTTCTCCGAATAGGCTCTTTCGAGCCCATTCCCCATCCTCCCTAGGGGGATTCACGTCCTTTTTTTTGTTTTTTGCATTTTCTTATGTTTTCACTCTAAACCACTTATACTATGAAACGAGAACTATATACTATGAACGAGAACTCTACCCATAAAAACGATGATTTTTGCAAAAAAAACACCAAAAACACCCCC